>ML795490.1:196465-212566 GCA_009831015.1 Picea engelmannii | reverse complement strand
TTTTAATCTCTTTACAGATAACTCAATGACAATCAAAATAATGCAGGGAGGCAAGCAATAGAACATTCAACATCAATCATACACATGAAATATAGAGAGACATATATTTCCTGAGGAAACCCATAAAGGGTAAAAACCTATTCTTCTTGATATGATAAGTAATCTTTATTTTCTGTACATTATCATTTTTATGAGAACCAACTCATTGTGAGGCTACCACCTCTGTTTTGCAAGCTACAACTTGCTGAGAGCACCAACTCTCTGGTTTCTCTAGCACCCACTAGAAGGAAGCACCAACTCCCTGGTTTCTCTATCATCCACTAGAAGGAAGCACCAACTCCCTAAGTGTTCTAGCACCAACTGGATGGAAGCACCAACTTCCAGTCACATAGGCACCGATCTGTATAACAGAGAACAACATTTTTCCCTTGCACCACCCTGCCACCCTAGTTTTTTTGGCTGCAACCAAATGGAAGCTACAACTCCCTGTGTTCAAGCACCCACTTGAAACTATGAGGACACCAATCCTCCCTAGCAGCTCCCAACCACCCCGAAATATAAATATTTTCCTTTTAGAACTTTATCATAGTGATACAACATTTATCTATGGCTTACCAGTCTCATCATTATTCTGCTACACTACTCTGCTTTGCCTGCATCAATGTCTCTCTCCTCATGTCTGCTACGATTTTCGTTCTTCTCATAGATATGTGTTTTTGTTCCTTATTTCTTCTGCGCTTCAGCTCATGTACACCGCATGCTTCTACCTGCATGAATCACACTCAACAACCGTCATCATCTATTCCCTGTTCTGTGTTTTTATACTCTCCGTGCACCTTTTGTATCCTTCATGCGTAGTACTTTTGACAGGTGAAATTGCCCGACTATCAACTGGAAGAACGAGTCCAGTCTGGGGTTGTCTAAGTAACCCAAGCCATTTGGTGTAACTCGCTCTGATGGGTTTAATGGCTCCGTTAGCCAATCTAAGGTCCTAAAAAGAAAACAAAGAAAAAAAGAAATAACTAACTAATTGCTAAAACTATATTATATATGTACATATACTCTAATATCTATTGTAGGTGTATTTAAGAAAAATATATACAAATCTCACTTATGTACATCATTTACAAGTTGTAAGTTTTAATAGAAACTTACGAAACCAATGTAAAAATAATTGCTTTTGAGAAGCAGATAAAGAAAGAACATTCAAATATTTTTTTTTTTTTTCACTATATAAATCTAACAAATCATGAATTAACTAGACTATGAAACACAGATTTACAGATAGTCAAAAGATGATGTAAACTTCCTGGTTTCACTAATGCATAATTGACAGAAATTAAAAAACATAAAGGAGCTAACCTGATGTTAGTTTGTGAAATGTATCCAGGATTCTGTGTGAATAAAAAACATCTAGCTACCACGCCTACGAGATAAATCTGCAATAGACATATAGTGCAAATGTTCTGAATAAATTCATAACCTGTATTGCTAATTGGAATTTAATAACATAATAGGTAATACAAATAAATCCTGTGATCTTATGATTGCAAGTGATTACAGTAAGATAAATCTAAGTGTGACACATTGCATTTCATTGCTCATTTAAATATTAAAGAGAAATCCCAATATTCAAATCGAAGAAATGATCACAGTCTCAATATATGGGACAACAAGTCATGAACGGTATTGTAAAATAGATATCCTGAAACATAACATATCAAGAGTCTATAGCTACATTACATATCAATATATCAAGATTATATAAATCAAAATATTAATGAAACAACATCTACAGTGGACTAAAGCCAAAAGCTATACGTTGTTCCATAAGTCTTGGAAATCATTCATTCATAATTTGTCCCAGGCTAAGATGCATGTCACTTACAAAATGCATGGTTTTTAAAGAGTCTTTGGGAAATCTGATCTTCTTATCTCTCAGGATAAGATCGGATCCCATAATATCAAAACATTACAAATATGGGAGTTTACAACCACCCATGATCAAATTGTATCTTCAAAAATTTATGAAAGTTTTCCCTACTTACAAAATAAAAAAAAAGAGATAACTAATCGACTAGATCGAGCATGTTCCATCCCATAAGATCAACATCAGATATACCATGTCCCGAAAAAATGAAACGAGAACAAGTTAAGTATTTTATTAACAAACGATTACTAAATTTTATATGAAAATGACTTGGCTACAAAATCTCACGATTTTGTAGCCAGTCTTATATTGGTAAAAGAAATCCAAATTGAATCGATTTGATTTAAAAATAAACAACATGATTGTAATAAGAATCATCTTACCATTTAACTAATAAAAAAAGTGGATCAAGAAATCTCAGAATTTATTATGGCCTTCACACCATCAGCATTCTTTATCACAATGTTGCCTATCTTTTTGAGACGCTTGGCTTTTCTCTGTTCATTTGTATTGAGGTAAAACTTTTCTTTTAAGAGCAATTCATTGTGGTTTATGAGAGATTTAATCCTTTCTTGTAGAATAGGAATATCCTTATAGTTTTGTTCAATCCAATGCAATTAAACCTCTCTGTTAACTCCCAAAATGAAACCGTCCTTTTGGTTGAATTTTGTAGTGGATAGCATGGCCATCGGTAGTGTTCTCAAGATATTTTTGAGTTTTTATAGCTAAAAAATTTTAGGTTTTGGTGTGTCTTAAGAAAATAATTTGACCCATAAAGTCTTCTTTCCAAAATTTTCATTTTTACTTTCCTCAGCTAACCTTTGTACGAAAATTGATTGTGCGCTGTGGAAAGTGTCCACTCTCAACAGCTAAGGAGCTCTTTTCTTCAGTTGATGCGCTGTTGAAAGTGACAAATCTCAAAAGGTCGAACAATCAGTTCATGGGTGGCACGCTGTGGAAAGTACATGCTTACCAAAACTAAGGGGCAGTTTCATTTTATATTGCGCGTTGTTGAAAGTCCATACTTTCTGTAGCTAAGAAGTGATTTTAAACTAATGGTGCGTTGTTGAAAGTCCATACTTTCCGCAGCTAAGAAGTGATTTTAAACTAATGGTGCGCTGTTGAAAGTCCATACTTTCCGCAACTAACAGGGATTTTGCACAGAGTCGTGCGCTGGTGAAAGTGGCAAGCAAGCAGTTGACAGAGGCGTTTTCCACGGGCCGTTGCTGAACAAGAAGGGGATCACGTGCGTGATATCCACGTATGACAATAATGATGATATGATCACCCCACGTCAGAGTAAATCCAAGGCATGCATTGATAGGAGTGGGAAATGATAGAAACTCGATCATGCATGTCAGGATATGACTATAATTCTAATTTGGCCCAGAACCCACGCACAACACTCATGGCATCCGAGATGATAAGTTCGTGTTCGGTGATGCAGGTACAGAGGAGGTACCGCCAGCCTGACAACATCAAATCAAGAAATGGTTTTCATATCACAAATCGCTTCCAGAATGTTGTGGAAGTCTTCATTCGTTTCAAAACAGAGCCGAAGCCCGAACTTCTTTCAACAACGCAGAACCTCAGCTCGACTGACAGTTACAGGGGTTACAATTGTCAAGTTTTCTGAGCTGCACAATGGTGAGAAAACGCAATGGCACTCTACTCAAGCGAGAACTGGATAACTTATCATTTCTACAATCACACCCGAGGTCCAGAGGCATTTTGCAAATGCAGGGTATATGGAATTCGTAGAAAGGTTACAAATTGGGTACCACAAGGCCACAGCTGAAGCCTTTGCCAAGACGTTCGATGGCAATAAAGCTCGCATCGGGTCCATGGAGATCAAAGTGGGTTAGACTGTCATTTCCACAGCTACAGGATTGCCAAGAACTGGTCAGAGCTGGTTTAAAACCACTGCTCCTAAACATTTGGATTTCAGGGTCTATTTGAAAGAGGGGTACAGACACAAATCTTGGAGAAAAGGTATGCTTGTTTCATATCTAGATGAAGAATGGGAAGAATTATTCAAAGGCATCCAATTGTACATTACATCAGAGGGAAGATATGACAAATTGATGATGTATCACTTTAAACTCTTGGATCACTTCATAGGCAAGACCCCCATCAATTTACCTTATTTCTTATATCACAGTTTGACTAAGGTATGCAAGAGGATTAGAGCTCAACCCTTGAGTGTGAAAACTACTCTATATCACCTTGGCCTCATAAGCTTGATTATCCTTCAAGAATTGAAACAATGGGAGAGGAGCTGGGAGCACTTTCTGTTCTGGGAAGGTTTTGAAACCCAGAATCAGACTGCAAATGAATAGGTGAAGGGTTCCATGAAACAATCATCTCCTCAAAGCAGCTCAAGAAGAAGAAGGGCCTTGCCAGGACCTTCAGAGGACATAATATCTGGAATGAAGCCTCACAGGTTGAAGAGAAAGTTGAACTTCAAGTAGACTACAGAGCAGACTACACAACAGAATACAGGACATCCTACACAGCAGAGTACAAGGAAGAACATCCTTAATTTTCCATATTCAGATTCAGAATCTGAGCAGCAAGACCAATGACCTGTCATCAAGAGTTCTGAGCAATCAACTGAGTGTGCACAGAACTATGAAACTTTCAATCAAACAAAACAGGGAGAATCATCAAAAAACTCCAAGGCAAAAAGGTCTCAGAAGATCAAGCATCTCAGGGAGGTGATTGCCCAACAAGAGGTCTTGGAGCGAGTGATTAAAGAAAGGTATAAAAAGTTATCTGATAACTTCACCAAGACAAATGTTGCGTTTGAAAGATTGTCTAAGGAGAGTGTCAGAGAGAAGAATAGGAAGACAAAACTCACCAAAGACTACAACAGCCTGTGGCGGCTTACCAAGCGCCTCAAAAGACAGATCAGGAGGTTGAAACAAAAATTGAGGCAAAAACCTCACCCAGACCTGAAGGTTCTTGCTCAAGTTGCCGTCAATATGCAAGGTGAGAAATCGGATGCCCACTGATTTTGGTTTGAAATCAATTTCAAAAGTGAAAACTCTTTTTGTGCATTATCGGGACTTTCAACAGCACCAGACTATTATTTCATTACCCGTTAGCCGTGGAAAGCGACAGCTTTCAGCAGCTAACCCATGAAAAAATCAAACGGTTGCGCTGTTGAAAGCTGGGAAAGAAATTTTTGAGGCCGAAAATACAACAGTTCATTTCAAACAGGTTCTGAAGATATGCCAGTGTATCAGTGGACTATCAAAACGCATGCAAGAAGTTCAACATCAGGGATTCGAGGGATTTTTGGTTACAAATTTAAAACCATTTCCTAAAAACTCGACCATAAACATTGGGAAATTGAACAGTCACATACAGGTGTCCTACTATTTCACCACATTGCAGATAT
The DNA here is from genome assembly GCA_009831015.1 of Picea engelmannii. Taxonomy (NCBI): domain Eukaryota; kingdom Viridiplantae; phylum Streptophyta; class Pinopsida; order Pinales; family Pinaceae; genus Picea; species Picea engelmannii. The sequence continues at coordinate 207,233 of ML795490.1, read as the reverse complement.
TAAGAGCTGAAGGAGGCAGATGGCGATTTTGGAAACTTAAGACAGATCGACTATCTAGTTTAGTTGTTGAAAACTTTAATTTCAAGTTGTTTAGATAGAATATAATTGTTTTTATTAAATGCAGATCCATGTTTTTAGGATCTGTATAACTGCTTGTAAGGGGCTATAAATGCCTGTTTTTGATATGAAAGAAGGGTTCGATTTTGGATAGAGTAATCTGCTATTGTACTCATACCTTTTTAATGCTAATACAGATCACAGGTTCCTTTCAATTTTGATGTCAGCTTTCCATCTTTCTTTCTGCACTATTATCTGTGTTGTCAAGCTTTGAATGGATGTTATCCCATTGTTTAGCTCATATCCTGATAATAGAGTTCTTGATTGTCTCTTAGACCCTACATTGTACTAGTTTAGCTACAATCTGTTCTTCACCCATTTAAAAGTTATCTGCCGATTAATCAATCTTTGAGAGCACTGTCTATTTGTTTATCATTCTGATGTTTGAATGCCATAAGATGAATTGAGTTATCCCATTGATCCACATTTATAAAATACAAAAACATTCATTTCTTAAGTTACCAAGCACCTTTGGTCTACAACCACAAAGGGTTTCTTGGAGTGATAACAAATTGGCGCCATTGCCGGGTAGAGGAGATCGAAGCTCAGCTTCTCTGGGATACGACATAGATCTAATTCTTGATGATAGACAAGAACTAGACACTATTAGGTTGTACATTTTCTATCTGGCGACTCCATTGTAACGAAGTGGCTCCAAAAAGAGCTCACATGAGGGAAAACCCAGAAGGCCCATTGACATTAGTTCCTGATCCAGAAAAAATCATCAGCAAGGGAAAATCTTTGCAAAGACAGGCTTCCGGATCTGCAAGTGAAATTGATTCAGGTATTCCAACTGATACTCATCCTTTCATATCTAAAAAGTCTTTTGTTGAATCCCCTGCTGAAACCCAAAATTCCCAAGAAACAAAAAATTCATCTCAAGTGTCTAAAGTAGAAGAATCTTCTTTTTCTTCTAATATTACTGATTCTGTCCTTGAGGTTGACATTTCATCCCATCCAAAAGAACTGAATATTGAATCTTCCCAACAGAAAGAAAATTCCTCTTCATCTTCTTTTGATTGATCACCTATCAAACCTTCAAAAGGTGTTTTACACACTTACACTAATCTGCCAGTCCTTGAAGAAATTTTCCATGATTTGTCCTCTAAAGGAGAAGAAAATCTAGCTTTGTTGCTCAGTCAGTTTTATAAAGCCTCTTACTTTCCACCTACTTCTGAAACTTATGCTCAAGGTGAAGTAAGACATCCATCCTATTCCAATCCAGGCAACACATCTCCTCCATCATCTCCTACGAGCTCCTCACTTCCTCCATCATCTCCTGCAAGTTCCTCGTCTGTATCAATCACCAAGACTGTCATGGCCGCCCCTTTGACCAGAATGGAACAAATCTTGGCAAACATATATGCTCCACTTGTGTTGCCAAATCCCCTGTCTGCCATGCCAGCAGGTGACTACCAGAAATATATGCCGAAGTTTACAGGAGTAGGGGAGTATACAACTGAAGAACACATTGAATCATTTTATGCTTATGCAGAAAACATAAATATTGCAGAAGAAGATGTGTGGACTAGAGTTTTCGTTCAGAGTTTGGATGGCCAAGCCGGAAAGTGATTCAAAGAGCTACCGACAAATTCAATCACTGGCATTGAACAATTGGATGAAGTATTCTTGAAGCATTGGGGAGAAAGAAGAGATCTATTATACTACATTTATGAATTTGGAAATTTGAAGAGAGGAGATGGAGAATCGGTATCGGACTTGATCAAGAGATTTAATAAAATGTTTGGTAAGATCCCTGCAGAGATCAAACCAAGCGATGCATCGGAAAAAATCACATTCTCTGCAGCCTTTGATGCAGAGTTTTGTCTTATCCTTAGAGAAAGACGATCAACCACTCTTTCTCTAATGCAAGATGTTGCTCTTGAGGTTGAGTCAAACATCACAGCATCTCAGAAGCTCAAAGGAAGGGCTGAAATGAAGAAGTCCGCTATCGAGTCCTCTTCTTCTTCTAACAGTCAAATGGAAAAGATGGCTAAAATGTTGGACAGCCTAACATCAGAAATGTCAAAGTTAAAAGTTCAAAATCAACCACCAACAAGAGAAAAAGAGCCAAATGCTTTTGCCCCCAGAAACCCAAATGCTTTTCCCTACAGAAGAAATAATCCACAAACTCAGATTCTGCAAAGAGATAGGAATTCTAATGAAGATCAGAGGATAAAAGTCCCTCTTCAGAATGTAGTGATGGATGAAGAAAATGGCGAGGATCAAGAGGATGGGGAAGGCGACATTCATTGTTTTGGAGAAGAGACGGGGAAGTCTTATCTAACACAACAAGATCATGAGGAATCACTAAAAACTCAACAGACTGAAGATGATCTTCTTGGTGATGGCATTTTCATAGCAGAGGATAAAAACTGATACAACCTTCGATCTAAATCCAATGATTCTCAAGCAGATGCATCAACCCCTCCTACAGAGACTGCTGCCCCTGTCAACCAAAAATACCCCGCATCAGAAGATCAACCAACAAAGTATTCAAAGGGGAAAGCACCAGTTGTGCCCAAGAAGACTACTGTCCCTGTCGACCAACAAACTACAGAGAGTCAGCCTCCTGTTAAACAGCAGAAGAATCAGGAAGCCCCGTCAAGTCAAGTAATTTTTTTTGATAAAATTGCTAATAAGGCTCCATATTCCTTTAATTTCGAGGCTGAATTACAAAAGATTAAGATTCCTATCCCTCTTGTTGAGCTGATGAAAAATGAGATGTTTAAAAAAGATATCCTCAAAACTTTAGATCCCCAGTCTGTATCTCATTCTGCTGATATCCTCAATATTTATGATGATAAGCCAACCATAACTCTGGGCCAAATGGTAGAAGACAGGGATAAAAGCTGTCCTCCCTTCTAGATCTCATTAAATATTCATGAAAAAACACTGCACAATTGTTTGTTGGACTCCGGTGCTTCACATAACTTGATGCCAAAGGCTATCATGGATGAGCTTGGGCTGGAGATCACCAAGTCTTATCATGACCTTTTCTCCTTTGATTCTCGAAAAGTCAAATGCCTTGGGATGATTAAGGATTTGGCTGTAACCTTGACCCAAGCATCAATGAAGACAATGGTGATGGACATAGTAGTGGCTGACATACCACCAAAATTCGGGTGTCTTCTATCAAGGTCATGGATGAAGAGACTAGGTGGCACTCTCCAAATGGATCTCTCCTATGCTATTATCCCTGTTTTCGGAGGGGTGAATAGAAGACTTTACAAGGAATCTCAGTTGGCATATGTGATCAATGATGAGAAGAATCCATCCAATCATCCTATCTATGCAGTCGAAACGGATATGGGATCTTGTATCTTGGAATTTGATGATTCACTGGCCGATACATTGCTGCTCAGAAAACCCGCAGATCTGATCACAATTCAGCCCACAGAAACAACAGAGGATGACCTTTGGACCATGTTCTTTGACGGTGCTTGTACTAAGGAATCAGCCGGAGCAGGAGTGGCATTCATTTCTCCCTCAAAGAAAACTTCTCATCTGTCCTTTAAACTTGATTTTAAAGTGACTAATAACATTGCTGAGTATGAAGCATTAGTTTTAGGATTGAACGCAGTGAAGGAGAAGGGCATTAAAAAATTGCAGGTGTTTGGAGATGCAGATTTGATCATTCAACAGGTCAATAAGTCCTTTCAAGCCAAGCATGTCAGGCTGAAGGCATACAGAGATGAAGTGTTGGATGCAATTCAAAATTTTGCAGATTTTAAAATTACATTTGTACCTAGAGCCATGAACGAATTGGCTGATTCATTGGCTGTGTCTACTTGTGCATTTATTCCCCCTTTGCCTCACAAATTGTCTTACGAAATTCAAGTTAGACATAGGCCTTCTCTTCCTGTTAATGTACAATTTTGGAAAGTTTTTGAGGACGATGCTGAACTCACCCGATTCCTTGCAGTGATAGATGAGTTTGCAGATCTGCAGATTGACCAGGAGAATGAACATGATAATGAAGTTGAGAAGCCAAAGCTCAAGAGAAAAATTGCAGCTCATGAAATAGTTCAGTTGTCCACCAACAAAATTCCCAAAGGTTTTGTCCCGTTGGAAAGGTTGTTCGATAACAACGATGTGGCTGTCAAATTGCAGAGTGGGGAGAAAGAGTCAGATGTCTTTCAGTATAATGTGGCCAGTGAGAAAGATCCCAAGCATGTCAACTTGGCTTCACATTTGTCTGAAAAATGAAAGGATGATTATGGAGAATTGCTGAAGGAATTTGCAGACATCTTTGCTTGGCAGTATGATGATTTGAAGACTTTTGATACAGAGGTGATTCAACATAAAATTCCCTTGAATAAAGACACCAAACCATTTAGACAGAAGCTTAGATCCTACAATCCTTTGCTGCTGCCCACGATGGAGAGAGAAATTAAGAAATTGTTGGATGCCCGCATTATCATTCCTCTCAAGTATTCAGAGTGGATTGCTAATCTTGTGCCGGTCAGGAAGAAGAATGGGGAGATCATACTCTGCGTCGACTTCAAAAATATGAACAAATGCTCTAGGAAGGACAACTACCCTCTTCCTAAAATGGAGCATATGTTGCAGAAGGTGTCAGGATCGAAGGTAATGTCCTTTATTGATGGGTTTTCTGGATAAAATCAGATTGCTGTCCATCTGGAAGACAAAGAAAAAACTGCCTTTACCACCCCATGGGGCACGTTTATGTATGAGAAGATGCCCTTCAGATTGATGAATGTAGGGGCGACATTCCAAAGGGAAATGGACATTTCTTTCATTGGGGAGAAAGATAAATTTGTCCTAATTTATCTTGACGATATCACTGTTTTCTTAAGCATCCACGAACTTCATTTGCAGCACTTGAGGAGAACATTTCTGAAATGTTGAAGGTATGGCATCTCTCTTAATCCCAAAAAATCAAAATTTTCACTTAAGGAGGGAAAAATACTTGGGCATATTGTTTCAGCTGATGGGGTCAAGATTGATCCAAAGAGGGTAGAAGCAATTAAAAATCTGTCTCTTCCTAGATCAAAGAAAGACATTTAGTCTTTTCTTCGGACTATTAATTTTGTCAGAAGATTCATAGGGAATTTTGCCGAAATCACAAAGCATATCACTGCTATGTTGAGGAAATACTCTGAGATCAAGTGGATTGAAGCAGACAGACATTCATTCAATGCCATCAAGGAAGCCATCACAACAACTCCTGTATTGATCAGCCCCAATTTTTCCAAGGTATTTTACATTTTTTCATTTGCTTCCAATGATACGATCGCAGTAGTACTCTTGCAGAAGAATGCTGATGACCAAGAACAGTCGGTTGCTTTCTTTAATAAGGTCTTGAGGGACACGGAGGTAAAGTATGAGTTGTTGGAAAAAAAAGCCTATGCACTTATCAAGTCACTGAAGGCTTTCAGGGTCTACATTCTTTAGGCAAAGGTAATAGCTTTTGTTCCCTCCAGTTCAGTTAAAGATGTTCTTGTCCAACCTGACATTGATGGTAAAAGAAGTAAGTGGATAGCCAGATTGATTGAGTTCGATGTCGAAATTAAACCAACAAAGCTAATTAAAGGCCAGGGTCTTGCCAAACTCCTGGCAAAGGAGAATTACAAGCTGCTTGACATAAATATGATGAGTATTGATGCAGAAAATGTTTCGTCTTCAGAGAACAAAGAAGGTAAGGGAATACAAGTTTCATCTCATCTAGCTGATTGCAAGTGGTATAGCCATATCATTCAGTTTTTGCATACTTTATCAGTCCCATCAGATTTAACAAAGACTCAAAGTAGGGCTTTGAAGCTTAGAGCTATAAATTTCTGCATCGATGATAATTTGTTGTTCTGGAAGAATCCCATTGGTTTGTTGTTGAGATGTGTGAATCAAGAGGAGGCAGCTAAAGTCATGTGTGAACTTCACAATAGTGAGTGCGGAGGACATCACTATTGGAAAACCACAACACACAAAATCTTAAGATCAGGTTACTATTGGCCATCCTTATTTTCAGATGTGTATGAATTTGTGAAAACATGTGACAAATGTCAGAGATTTGAAGGTAAAAAACAACTGAAGTCCCTTCCTCTCAAACCTATAGTGGTCACAGGGCCTTTCCAGCAGTGGGGCCTGGACTTCGTAGGTCAGATTCATCCGCCTTCTAGTGGACAGCATCGGTGGATTCTGGTTGCCACCGATTACTTTATGAAGTGGATTGAGGCTATTCCCACCCGGAACGCCAATCACACTGTCATCATAAACTTTCTGCAGGAGAACATATTCGCCAGATTTGGCTGCCCCAAGAGATTGGTCACTGATAATGCTGCTACATTCAAAGATAAACACTTGGGGAAATTGTGTGAAGAGCTAGGAATTCAGCTTGTACATTCCACAGCCTACTATCCGCAAGGAAATGGTTTAGCTGAGTCATCAAACAAGAGTTTAGTCAGAATCATAAAGAAGTTGCTTGAAGAAAATGCCAGAGGATGGGATTCCAAACTGAAGTTTTCCTTGTGGGCTGACAGGGTAACATGTAATAAATCAATTGGTACCTCTCCTTTCAAGTTGGTATATGGTACCGAGGCCATATTTCCTGTTCAACTTGCATTACCAGTTGCAAAATTCTTACAAGAAACTGATTCTGAACCAAGTGATTTGGCTATGAGGATCCATAATTTGATAGAATTGCAGCAAGATAGAGAGCAACTCTTAGAAAAAACTTAATTGCATCAAGAAAAGATCAAGAAGAATTTCGACAAGAAAGTCAAATCATATGTCTTCAAAACAAGGGATATGGTCTTAAAGTGGGATGCAGCAAGGTAGGAGAAAGGGAAACACGAAAAATTTGAGGCTCTTTGGACAGGTCCTTTTGTCATAACAGCGGTGCAGCAGAACAACACCTTTGTTCTCCAAACTCTTTTAGGCGAACCAGTATCAGGGGGCCCTTTCAACGGACGCTTCCTGAAGATCTATTTCTCATAAGGCTTCTTTGAAGCCACGTTCTTCTTGTACATATTTTCTTTTTCAGTTTTGTTTTCTTTATTTTTGTCATTCAAATAACTCCATGCCCAATGGTACTAGCAACTATTTTTCAAATTGCAATAAGGCTACTGAGTCTAGCTAGGTTCTTGGTTACCTCACAGGGAGATGCCCATCCCAGTTGGAGCCAAATGTTAACTCCTAAAATGAAACCGTCCTTTTGGTTGAATTTTGTAGTGGATAGCATGGCCATCGGTAGTGTTCTCAAGATATTTTTGAGTTTTTATAGCTAAAAAGTTTTAGGTTTTGGTGTGTCTTAAGGAAATAATTTGACCCATAAAGTCTTCTTTCCAAAATTTTCATTTTTACTTTCCTCAGCTAACCTTTGTCCGAAAATTCATTGTGCGTTGTGGAAAGTGTCCACTCTCAACAGCTAAGGAGCTCTTTTCTTCAGTTGATGCACTGTTGAAAGTGACAAATCTCAAAAGGTCGGACAATCAGTTCGCGGGTGGCGCGCTGTGGAAAGTACATGCTTACCACAGCTAAGGAGTGGTTTCATTTTATATTGCACGTTGTTGAAAGTCCATACTTTCCGCAGCTAAGAAGTGATTTTAAACTAATGGTGCGCTGTTGAAAGTCCATACTTTCTGCAGCTAACAGGGATTTTGCACAGAGTTGCGCGCTAGTGAAAGTGGCAAGCAAGCAGTTGACAGAGGCATTTTCCGTGGGCTGTTGTTGAACAAGGCAGGGATCATGTGCGTGATATCCACGTATGACAGTAATGATGATATGATCACCCCACATCACAGTAAATCCAAGGCATGCGCTGATAGGAGTGGGCAATGATAGAAACTCAATCATGCATGTCAGGATATGACTGTAATTCGAATTCGGCCCAGAACTCACGCACAACACTCATGGCATCTGAGATGATAGGTTCGTGTTCGGTGATGCAGGTACAGAGGAGGTACCGCCGGCCTGACAACATCAAATCAAGCAATGGTTTTCATATCACAAATCGCTTTCGGAATGCTGTGGAAGTCTTCATTCATTTCAAAACAGAGTCGAAGCCCGAACTGCTTTCAACAATACAGAACCTCGGCTCGACTGACAGTTACAGGGGTTACAATTGTCAAGTTTTCTGAGCTGCACAATGGTGAGAAAACAAAGTGGCGCTCTACTCAAGCGAGAACTGGATAAATTATCATTGAGAGCACTCTCTATTTGTTTATCATTCTGATGTTTGAATGCCATAAGCTGAATTGAGTTATTCCATTGATCCACATTTACAAAATACAAAAACATTCATTTCTTAAGTTACCAAGTACCTTTGGTCTGCAACCACAAAGGGATTCTTGGAGTGATAACAAATTGGCGTTGTTGCCGAGGAGAGGAGATCGAAGCTCAGCTTCTCTAGGATACGACATAGATCTAATTCTTGATGATAGACAAGAACTAGACACTATCAGGTTGTACATTTTCTATCTGGTGACTCCATTGTAATGAAGTGGCTCCAAAAAGAGCTCACATGAGGGCAAACCCAGAAGGCCCATTGACATCAGTTCCTTATCCAGAAAAAATCATCAGCAAGGGCAAAGCTTTGCAAAGACAGGCTTCCGGATCTGCAAGTGCAATTGATTCAGGTATTCCAACTGATACTCATCCTTTCATATCTGAAAATTCTTTTGTTGAATCCCCTGCTGAAACCCAAAATTCCCAAGAAATAAAAATTTCATCTCAAGTGTCTAAAGTAGAAGAACCTTCTTTTTCTTCTAATATTACTGATTCTTTCCTTGAGGTTGACATTTCATCCCATCCAAAAGAACTGAATACTGAATCTTCCCAACAGAAAGAAAATTCCTCTTCATCTTCTTTTGATTCATCACCTATCAAACCTTCAAAAGGTGTTTTACACACTTACACTAATCTGCCAGTCCTTGAAGAAATTTTCCATGATTTGTCCTCTAAAGGAGAAGAAAATCTAGCTTTGTTGCTCAGTCAGTTTTATAAATCCTCTTACTTTCCACCTACTTCTGAAACTTCTGCTCAGGGTGAAGTAAGACAACCATCCTATTCCAATCCAGGCAACACATCTCCTCCATCATCTCCTAAGAGCTCCTCACTTCCTCCATCATCTCCTGCAAGTTCCTCATCTGTATCAATGACCAAGACTGTCATGGCTGCCCCTTTGACCAGAATGGAACAAATCTTGGCAAACATATATGCTCCACTTGTGTTGCCAAATCCCTTGTCTCCCATGCCAACATGTGACTACCAGAAATATATGCCGAAGTTTACAGGAGCACTAGAGTATACAGCTGAAGAACACATTGAAGCATTTTATGCTTATGCAGAAAACATAAATATTGCAGAAGAAGATGTGTGGACTAGAGTTTTCGTTCAGAGTTTGGATGGCCAAGCCCGAAAGTGGTTCAAAGAGCTACCGAAAAATTCAATCACTGGCATTGAACAATTGGACGAAGTATTCTTGAAGCATTGGGGAGAAAGAAGAGATTTATTATACTACATTTCTGAATTTGGAAATTTGAAGAGAGGAGATGGAGAATCAGTATCGGACTTTATCAAGAGATTTAATAAAATGTTTGGTAAGATCCCTCCAGATATCAAACCAAGTGATGCATCGACAAAAATCACATTCTCTGCAGCCTTTGATGTAGAGTTTTGTCTTATCCTTAGAGAAAGACGATCAGCCACGCTTGCTCTAATGCAGGATGCTGCTCTTGAGGTTGAGTCAAACATCACAGCATCTCAGAAGCTCAAAGGAAGGGCTGAAAAGAAGAAGTCCGCTGTCGAGTCCTCTTCTTCTTCTAACAGTCAAATGGAAAAGATGGCTAAAATGTTGGACAACCTAACATCAGAAATGTCAAAGTTAAAAGTTCAAAATCAGCCACCAGCAAGAGCAAAAGAGCCAAATGCTTTTTCCCCTAGAAACCCAAATGCTTTTCCCTACAGAAGAAATAATCCACAAACTCAGATTCTGCAAAGAGATAGGAATTCTAATGAAGATCTGAGGATAAAAGTCCCTCTTCAGAATGAAGTGATTGATGAAGACAATGGCGAGGATCAAGAGGATGGGGAAGGCGACATTCATTGTGTTGGAGAAGAGATGTGGAAGTCTTATCTAACACAACAAGATTATGAGGAATCATTAAAAACTCAACAGACTGAAGATGATCTCCTTGGTGATGGCATTTTCACAGCAGAGGATAAAAACCGATACAACCTTCGATCTAAATCCAATGCTGCTCAAGCAGATGCATCAACCCCTCCTACAGAGACTGCTACCCCTGTCAACCAAAAAGACCCTGCATCAGAAGATCAGCCAACAAAGTCTTCAAAGGGGAAAGCACCAGTTCTGCCCAAGAAGATTGTTGTCCCTGCCGACCAACAAACTACAAAGAGTCAGCCTCCTGTTAAACAGTAGAAGAATCAGGAAGCCCCGTCAAGTCAAGTAAAAATTTCTGATAAAATTGCTAATAAGGATCCATATTCCTTTAATTTCGAGGCTGAATTACAAAAGATTAAGATTCCTATCCCTCTTGTTGAGCTGATGAAAAATGAGATGTTTAAAAAAGATATCCTCAAAACTTTAGATCCCCAGTCAGTATCTCATTCTGCTGATATCCTCAATATTTATGATGATAAGCCAACCATAACTCTGGGCCAAATGGTAGAA
>ML795490.1:171411-195501 GCA_009831015.1 Picea engelmannii | reverse complement strand
GGAGATGCAGATTTGATCATTCAACAGGTCAATAAGTCCTTTCAAGCCAAGCATGTCAGGCTGAAGGCATACAGAGATGAAGTGTTGGAGGCAATTCAAAATTTTGCAGATTTTAAAATTACATTTGTACCTAGAGCCATGAACGAATTGGCTGATTCATTGGCTGTGTCTGCTTGTGCATTTATTCCCCCTTTGCCTCACAAATTGTCTTACGAAATTCAAGTTAGACATAGGCCTTCTCTTCCTGATAATGTGCAATTTTGGAAAGTTTTTGAGGATGATGCTGAACTCACCCGATTCCTTGCAGTTATAGATGAGTTTGCAGATCTGCAGATTGACTAGGAGAATGAACATGACAATGAAGTTGAGCAGCCAAAGCTCAAGAGAAAAATTGCAGCTCATGAAATAGTTCAGCTGTCCACCAACAGAATTCCCAAAGGTTTGGTCCCGTTGGAAAGGTTGTTCGATAACAACGATGTGGCTGTCAAATTGCAGAGTGGGGAGAAAGAGTCAGCTGTCTTTCAGTATAGTGTGGCCAGTGAGCAAGATCCCAAGCATGTCAACTTGGCTTCACATTTGTCTGAAAAACAAAAGGCTGATTATGGAGAATTGCTGAAGGAATTTGCAGACATCTTTGCTTGGCAGTATGATGATTTGAAGACTTTTGATACAGAGGTGATTCAACATAAAATTCCCTTGAATAAAGACACCAAACCATTCAGAAAAAATCTTAGATCCTACAATCCTTTGTTGCTGCCCACGATGGAGAGAGAAATTAAGAAATTGTTGGATGCCCGCATTATCATTCCTCTCAGGTATTCAGGGTGGATTGCTAATCTTGTGCCGGTCAGGAAGAAGAATGGGGAGATCAGACTCTGCGTCGACTTCAAAAATATGAACAAATGCTCTTGAAAGGACAACTACCCTCTGCCTAAAATGGAGCATATGTTGCAGAAGGTCTCAGGATCGAAGGTAATGTCCTTTATTGATGGGTTTTCTGGATACAATCAGATTGTTGTCCATCCGGAAGACAAAGAAAAAAATGCCTTTACCACCCCATGGGGCACGTTTATGTATGATAAGATGCCCTTCGGATTGATGAATGTAGGGGCGATATTCCAAAGGGCAATGGACATTGCTTTCGTTGGGGAGAAAGATAAATTTGTCCTAATTTATCTTGATGATATCACTGTTTTCTCAAGCAGCCACAAACTTCATTTGCAGCACTTGAGGAGGACATTTCTGAAATGTTGAAGGTATGGCATCTCTCTTAATCCCAAAAAATCAAATTTTGCACTTAAAGAGGGAAAACTACTTGGGCATATTGTTTCAGCTGATGGGGTCAAGATTGATCCGAAGAGGGTAGAAGCAATTAAAAATCTGTCTCTTCCTAGATCAAAGAAAGACATTCAGTCTTTTCTTGGGACTATTAATTTTGTCAGAAGATTCATAGGGAATTTTTCCGAACTCACAAAGCATATCACTGCAATGTTGAGGAAAGACTCTGAGATCAAGTGGACTGAAGCAACCAGACATTCATTCAATGCCATCAAGGAAGCCATCACAACAGCTCCTGTATTGATCAGCCCCAATTTTTCCAAGGTATTTTACATTTTTTCATTTGCTTCCAATGATACGATCGCAGCAGTACTCTTGCAGAAGAATGTTGATGACCAAGAACAGTCGGTTGCTTTATTTAGTAAGGTCTTGAGGGACGCAGAGGTAAAGTATGAGTTGTTGGAAAAAAAAGCCTATGCACTTATCAAGTCACTGAAGGCTTTCAGGGTCTACATTCTTCAGGCAAAGGTAATAGCTTTTGTTCCCTCCAGTTCAGTTAAAGATGTTCTTGTCCAACCTGACATTGATGGTAAAAGAAGTAAGTGGATAGCCAGATTGATTGAGTTCGATGTCGAAATTAAACCAACAAAGCTAATTAAAGGCCAGGGTCTTGCCAAACTCCTGGCAGAGGAGAATTGCAAGCTGCTTGACATAAATCTGATGAGTATTGATGCAGAAAATGTTCCATCTTCAGAGAACAAAGAAGGTAAGGGAATACAAGTTTCATCTCATCTAGCTGATTGAAAGTGGTATAGCCATATCATTCAGTTTTTGCATACTTTATCAGTCCCATCAGATTTAACAAAGACTCAAAGAAGGGCTTTGAAGGTTAGAGCTATAAATTTCTGCATCCATGATGATTTGTTGTTCTGGAATAATCCCATTGGTTTGTTGTTGAGATGTGTGAATCAAGAGGAGGCAGCTAAAGTCATGTGTGAACTTCACAATAGTGAGTGTGGAGGACATCACTATTGGAAAACAAAAACACACAAAATCTTAAGGTCAGGTTACTATTGGCCATCCTTATTTTCAGATGTGTATGAATTTGTGAAAACATGTGACAAATGTCAGATATTTGAAGGTAAAAAACAACCGAAGTCCCTTCCTCTCAAACCTATAGTGGTCACAGGGCCTTTCCAACTATGGGGCTTAGACTTCATAGGTGAGATTCATCCGCCTTCTAATGGACAACATCGGTGGATTCTGGTTGCCACCGATTACTTTACGAAGTGGATTGAGGCTATTCCCACCCGGAACGCCAATCACACTGTCATCATAAACTTTCTGCAGGAGAACATATTCGCCAGATTTGGCTTCCGCAAGAGATTGGTCACTGATAATGCTGCTACATTCAAATATAAACACTTGGTGAAATTGTGTGAAGAGCTGGGAATTCAGCTGGTACATTCCACAACCTACTATCCGCAAGGGAATGGTTTAGCTGAGTCATCAAACAAGAGTTTAGTCAGAATCATAAAGAAGCTGCTTGAATAAAATGCCAGAGGATGGGATTCCAAACTGAAGTTTGCCTTGTGGGCTGACAGGGTAACATGTAAGAAATCAATTGGTACCTCTCCTTTCAAGTTGGTATATGGTACTGAGGCCATATTTCCTATTCAACTTGCATTACCAGTTGTAAAATTCTTACAAGAAATTGATTCTGAACCAAGTGATTTGGCTAGGAGGATTCATAATTTGATAGAATTGCAGTAAGATAGAGAGAAACTCTTAGAAAAAACTGAATTGCATCAGGAAAAGATCAAGAAAACTTTTGACAAGAAAGTCAAATCAGATGTCTTCAAAACAGGGGATATGGTCTTAAAGTGGGATGCAACAAGGCAGGAGAAAGGGAAACACGGAAAATTTGAGGCTCTTTGGACAGGTCCTTTTGTCATAACAGCGGTGCAGCAGAACAACACCTTTTTTCTCCAAACTCTTTCAGGTGAGCCAGTATCAGGGGGCCCTTTCAACGAGCGCTTCCTGAAGATCTATTTCTCATAAGGCTTCTTTGAAGCCAGGGTCTTCTTGTACATATTTTCTTTTTCAGTTTTGTTTTGTTTATTTTTGTCATTCAAATAACTCCATGCCCAATGGTACTAACAACTATTTTTCAAATTGAAATAAGGCTACTGAGTCTAGCTAGGTTCTTGGTCACCTCACAGGGAGATGCCCATCCCAGTTGGAGCCAAATGTTAACTCCCAAAATGAAACCGTCCTTTTGGTTGAATTTTGTAGTGGATAGCATGGCCATCGGTAGTGTTCTCAAGATATTTTTGAGTTTTTGTAGCTAAAAAATTTTAGGTTTTGGTGTGTCTTAAGGAAATAATTTGAGCTAAGGAGCTAAGGAGCTAAGGAGCTCTTTTCTTCAGTTGATGCGCTGTTGAAAGTGACAAATCTCAAAAGGTCGGACAATCAGTTCGCGGGTGGTGCGCTGTGGAAAGTACATGCTTACCACAGCTAAGGAGCGGTTTCATTTTATATTGCGCGATGTTGAAAGTCCATACTTTCCACAGCTAAGAAGTGATTTTAAACTAATGGTGCGCTGTTGAAAGTCCATACTTTCTGCAGCTAACAGGAATTTTGCACAGAGTTGCGCGCTGGTGAAAGTGGCAAGCAAGCAGTTGACAGAGGCATTTTCCGCGGGCCATTGTTGAACAAGGCGGGGATCACGTGCATATCCACATATGACAGTAATGATGATATGATCACCCCACGTCACAGTAAATCCAAGGCATGCGCTGATAGGAGTGGGCAATGATAGAAACTCAATCATGCATGTCAGGCTATGACTGTAATTCGAATTCGTCCCAGAACTCACGCACAACACTCATGGCATCCGAGATGATAGGTTCGTGTTCAGTGATACAGGTACAGAGGAGGTACCGTCGGCCTAACAACATCAAATCAAGCAATGGTTTTCATATCACAAATCGCTTCTGGAATGCTGTGGAAGTCTTCATTCGTTTCAAAACAGAGCCGAAGCCCGAACTACTTTTAACAGCATAGAACGTCAAATCGACTGACAGTTACAGGGGTTACAATTGTCAAGTTTTCTGAGCTGCACAATGGTGAGAAAACAAAGTGGCGCTCTACTCAAGCGAGAACTGGATAAATTATCATTGAGAGCACTGCCTATTTGTTTATCATTCTGATGTTTGAATGCCATAAGCTGAATTGAGTTATCCCATTGATCCACATTTACAAAATACAAAAACACTCATTTCTTAAGTTACCAAGCACCTTTGTTCTGCAACCACAAAGCGTTTCTTGGAGTGATAACAAATTGGTGCCGTTGTCGGGGAGAGGAGATCAAAGCTCATCTTCTCTGGGATACGACATAGATCTAATTCTTGATGATAGACAAGAACTAGACACTATCAGGTTGTACATTTTCTATCTGGCGACTCCATTGTAACGAAGTGGCTCCAAAAAGAGCTCACACGAGGGAAAACCCAGAAGGCCCATTGACATCAGTTCCTGATCCAGAAAAAATCACCAGCAAGGGCAAAGCTTTGCAAAGACAGGCTTCCGGATCTGCAAGTGCAATTGATTCAGGTATTCCAACTAATACTCATCCTTTCATATCTGAAAAGTCTTTTGTTGAATCCCCTACTGAAACCCAAAATTCCCAAGAAATAAAAATTTCATCTCAAGTGTCTAAAGTAGAAGAACCTTCTTTTTCTTCTAATATTACTGATTCTATCCTTGAGGTTGACATTTCATCCCATCCAAAAGAACTGAATACTGAATCTTCCCAACAGAAAGAAAATTCCTCTTCATCTTCTTTTGATTGATCACCTATCAAACCTTCAAAAGGTGTTTTACACACTTACACTAATCTGCTAGTCCTTGAAGAAATTTTCCATGATTTGTCCTCTAAAGGAGAAGAAAATCTAGCTTTGTTGCTCAGTCAGTTTTATAAAGCCTCTTACTTTCCACCTACTTCTGAAACTTATGCTCAGGGTGAAGTAAGACAACCATCCTATTCCAATCCAGGAAACACATCTCCTCCATCATCTCCTACGAGATCCTCACTTCCTCCATCATCTCCTGCAAGTTCCTCGTCTATATCAATCACCAAGACTGTCATGGCTGCCCCTTTGACCAGAATGGAACAAATCTTGGCAAATAGATATGCTCCACTTGTGTTTCCAAATCCCCTGTCTGCCATGCCAACAGGTGACTACCAGAAATATATGCCGAAGTTTACAGGAGCAGGGGAGTATACAGCTGAAGAACACATTGAAGCATTTTATGCTTATGCAGAAAACATAAATATTGCAGAAGAAGATGTGTGGACTAGAGTTTTCGTTCAGAGTTTGGATGGCCAAGCCCGAAAGTGGTTCAAAGAGCTACCGACAAATTCAATCACTGGCATTGAACAATTGGATGAAGTATTCTTGAAGCATTGGGGAGAAAGAAGAGATCTATTATACTACATTTCTGAATTTGGAAATTTGAAGAGAGGAGATGGAGAATCAGTATCGGACTTTATCAAGAGATTTAATAAAATGTTTGGTAAGATCCCTGCAGAGATCAAACCAAGCGATGCATCGACAAAAATCACATTCTCTGCAACCTTTGATGCAGAGTTTTGTCTTATCCTTAGAGAAAGACGATCAACCACGCTTGCTCTAATGCAAGATGTTGCTCTTGAGGTTGAGTCAAACATCACAACATCTCAGAAGCTCAAAGGAAGGGATGAAAACAAGAAGTCTGTTGTTGAGTCCTCTTCTTCTTCTAACAGTCAAATGGAAAAGATGGCTAAAATGTTGGACAACCTAACATCAGAAATGTCAATGTTAAAAGTTCAAAATCAGCCACCAGCAAGAGCAAAAGAGCCAAATGCTTTTGCCCCCAGAAACCCAAATGCTTTTCCCTACAGAAGAAATAATCCACAAACTCGGATTCTGCAAAGAGATAGGAATTCTAATGAAGATCAGAGGATAAAAGTCCCTCTTCAGAATGAAGTGATGGATGAAGACAATGACGAGGATCAAGAGGATAGGGAAGGCGACATTCATTGTGTTGGAGAAGAGACGGGGAAGTCTTATCTAACACAACAAGATTATGAGGAATCATTAAAAACTCAACAGACTGAAGATGATCTCCTTGGTGATGGAATTTTCATAGCAGAGGATAAAAACCAATACAACCTTCGATCTAAATCCAATGCTGCTCAAGCATATGCATCAACCCCTCCTACAGAGACTGCTGCCCCTGTCAACCAAAAAGACCCTGCATCAGAAGATCAGCCAGTAAAGTCTTCAAAGGGGAAAGCACCAGTTCTTCCCAAGAAGATTGTTGT
This sequence comes from Picea engelmannii, assembly GCA_009831015.1. Lineage (NCBI taxonomy): Eukaryota > Viridiplantae > Streptophyta > Pinopsida > Pinales > Pinaceae > Picea > Picea engelmannii. The sequence continues at coordinate 188,855 of ML795490.1, read as the reverse complement.
CCCTGTCGACCAACAAACTACAGAGAGTCAGCCTCCTGTTAAACAACAGAAGAATCAGGAAGCCCCGTCAATTCAAGTAAAAATTTCTGATAAAATTGCTAATAAGGCTCCATATTCCTTTAATTTCGAGGCTGAATTACAAAAGATTAAGATTCCTATCCCTCTTGTTGAGTTGATGAAAAATGAGATGTTTAAAAAAGATATCCTCAAAACTTTAGATCCCCAGTCAGTATCTCATTCTGCTGATATCCTCAATATTTATGATGATAAGCCAACCATAACTCAAAGGTGCAACTTCAGACCATCTGGTAAAATAATCTGTTGCTGTAATGATATATTTGTCCGTCTTTGAAGAAGTAGGGTTAATTGGCCCTATGATATCGAGACCCCACTGCTGAAAAGGTGAATCTATAGTAACAAGTTGCAAAGGGAATGCTACCTTTTTCACCCGTCCAACAACCTTTTGGCAGATTATGCATCTACAACACAATGCGTGGGCATATTTAAGTAACGTGGGCCAATAGTACCCAGCTCTTAACACTTTGTGAGCAGTGGTGTCTCCACCGAAGTGTCCACCAGCTTCACCTGCATGAAGTTTAGATAATATTTTGTCTGCTTTATCTTTTTCCAAACAATGCATCAGAACACCGTCGAAATTCTTTCGAAACAATGCATCATTTATGAACCGGAAAGATGCAGATTTTAATCTGAGTACTCTTTTGTTTTTAGGGTCAAGATAGTGTTACACATCAACATTACTCGCTTTGATAAGTGTCACAAGTGTTGCATGTTTCTCACAAGTGTCTCAAGTGTCAAGCAAAGCATACTACCATGATTCCTATGTCATACTTATAACGACATTAAGAAGACACTTAAAATTCCTCAAACACTTGATTTGAAGGAAGAGGAATGGTTAACTGAAGTTAAGTGCTTCTTGCCACCTGAAAGAATCATTGAACCTAGGTTTTTAGAAGAGAGCGCTCCTCTATATCTCTCTTAGGAGCGCTGGTGCTCCCCTATAAACTACTAGGGAGCGTTATAGCACTAAACAACCCTTCAGGAGGAGAGCTATTGATTTTAAGAGTGCTGGCACCCCCCTAAAGCCTACTAGGGAGTGCTACAGTGCTCTGATGGCCCTTTTGAGGGAGCGCTGCCTATTCTGGGCAGGAGTTGGTCTGTTGAGGAGAATAAGGGGAAGATATTTCAATCTTGGAAGGCAGTTGAATTCAAACTCCTGGTCCAGCCATTATTTTAGGGAATATCCTTGAATCAAGGAGGAAAATCCTCAACTTACCCTAAAGATACCTCAAGAGGTTAGGCCTCTCTAAACCTATATAAGCAAGCTCTATCATGGTGGAAAAGGAGGAAGAATTAGAAGCATGAAACCTATGATCTCATAGGAAACACACAGTGAACTGAAGGAGAGTAATCAGTGAAGTTTCCGTCATCCAGATCGTCAATCTTTTGAGCAAGGGTTAGACAAAGAGGATTTGGCGAAGCTGCTGCATTCACATCTATGGTTGTAAGTTACTTCCGTCATTGTTCTCATTAATATGACACACTTGTCCTGTTTCTTTCTATTTCGTGTTTAATCTCACATGAACTTGTCTCTAATAGATAGGTCTATTTTCAAGATAATATCAATAGAGTAGGAAGTGGTTGTACTATTGTTTGTCTACAGGGCTTATCGAGGAGCGAAAGGTTGGAACTCAACTCAGAGCGTGCAGGGACAAATGTTGGTAAAAGGTACTTCCTTTCTCCCTTCATCCTCATACATTAGTTTATATATATCTAAAAGGAATTCAGTTTCCATGATAAGCGTCTTCTATCTTAAGAGTTAAGAGTCTATCTCTCAAGAGGAGATCTACCTGTCCGTGGGGAGATTTTCCTTCAACAGAAACTGGCGACTCCACTGGGGAGAATCGAATCGAAACTTTTGGTTTTGATTTTTCCTCATAGACCTTGTCTTACCCTTTGATTTTTTTCATACCTTGTTCACCCCTTTTTTCTTGATTTCATGTGCTGATTGACTCCTTACCCCATCACACTCAACTTGATTGCCAAAATTCGACTGAAACTTTTGATTTTTGGATATTTTCATGAGATTTTTAAGCCTAGCGCCCTTGTGGCTATGTTAATAGAGCGCCAACGATCCCTGGATGTGTTAGACAGAGCGCTATAATGCTTGGTTCCATTTACACCAGAGTGCCAACCCTCTTTTGGTAGAAAACCTTTCTTCCATGGTCCAGCCTCTGTGTTTCACCTGTTGAGCCTCTCTGTGAGTCAATTCTTCTTCCCACAGAACTTTGAAATCCTTCCTTCTAAGGAACAAATACCTTACTGTTTAGATTTTGTGGCCTTCTTCATTTATTTTTTGAGTTTTTCTGCTGTTGGGAGTTTGAAATCAATACACTATTTTTTTCTCTCCTTTTTGACTGAGCAAGAAACTCTGGTGAGGGACATCAGAAGTCTACGAATCTCTTCATTTGGTTTTTGTTGAGGTCATTGTTCTTCAACATCTCTCTTTTGTGTGAAATTATTGATTTTCTTTGTTTTCTTTTTTGCTTCTTGTTTTCGATCACAGCAAGAGGGTGTATTGTTTGTACGAAACCTGCTTATGCTTGTCTGCATTTCCTTGATCCAAAAGGATAATTGGCAGGAGAAGTGTCATTTTGAATTAATCATTATTCACACACAAACAATAAAGAGACATCTTCATGATTGATTTGCATATTAGAAGACATTTCCAAAAAGTTTTAGCACCACATTGGATTTGATTGAATTTTTTTTTGTTTGAGGACATTCCTTATTAGTGCTTGTTAGTGAAAATAACTCTCTCTCTCTCCCTTAAATAGACATTCATCAAAAAGAAATGACTGCTTATCATCTTTGATGCATTTTTTGGGGATTGAGTCATCATTCCATCCATTTCACTTTCATGCACCCCTTTTGAGTAAAGAACAACTATAAAATGAACGCTAATTAAAAACTATCTAGAACATTTTTCTTCTAGGATCCTCCACCAACAGTGGACTAGGATTAGCACTTTGGATTAGGCTATGAGCATAACTTTCCAAAGTTTCCAAAACAAACATTATCATCTTGAGCTAGGGAGAGTCAAATCCAATTGTCATATAAGTCTTCCTGGGATCCCCCTCTCACACAGGGGTTACGCATGAGGTCGCACTCGGGAAAGCTACGAAGATTATCCCTCTGTGGTTTGACTGATTGTAGTAATTAGATCGTATTATGGGGATCACTTAAAGGTATACCCACAATGTTGAGTGGAAGCCTTTCAAGTTGATTTTGGGCTATATACCCTACCCATACGTTCAGACTGGACTATCGATTGTACCCACCCAGGGGCTGACTGCGAATTGGTAACCTTAGTGGCCATAATCTTTAGGGTCTTACACAAGGTGACAGTGAAGGGAAGTCTCACTGTACCTGGAATAGACATTGGTCAAAATCACTCGTGCTCCTTGGAGGGTAAATCCACAATTACTGCGTGGAAGCTTGCACCAAGGTGAAAGTCCGTTAAGTAGGTCGCCATTGTAACTGTTCCACCATATCCCCGCCCCTTCTTGACTTGATCACGTGACGTTGGATTTCATCACTAACTAGCACGATCATCGAGAGAAGGTTTTGTTTGCTTGGTTGTGATTCTTATGGAATTCGGTGTGCTCGGTCACACCATGCCACTTAGCCCAGCTGAGGCCACATACATGGCTATTCAATCTACCTCTCCCTCCCTGGAAAACCCCCATCTATTAGCACCCGATGCCTACTCGATGCCGTCATGGTTGGATTCCCTATCGTCTGCAATCGATTACATTTCCCACATTTTTCCTTCCAACGAATCTATAATGGAAATGTTTAGTATCGACTGCATACCTTGGGATGATAACCATCACCGATCCTATTTTCTTCCACCTCTAGAAGAAATTCACAAAGACATACACTCTGTCTTCCTTCCTGATGTTACCAATTCTTCAGAATCTCCCATCCTCACACAACATACTCTTTTTGAGGGGAATATGGGTAATATCTCAACTACGATCGTTATTGATATTTCGATCAAAGAAGGCATTGCGGAAAACATTAACCTTGGTGCTAATTGCACACCTGAAGAAGTGGTATCTTACACCACTCTGTTTAAAGAATTCCGCGATGCCTTCACTTGGAGCTACGAAGAAATTCCAGGAATTGACCCTCGATCGTCGTACATGAAATCAAGACTTACCTAGGTGTGAGACCTGTTCGACAGAAACTATGCTCGGTTCATCCCAGGAAAATCACAGCCATAAAGACAGAAGTTGAGAAAATTTTAAAATCTGGCTTTATCTATCCTGTCCCTTTGACAGAATGGGTCTCCAACCTTGTTCTGGTTGCCAAAAAATAGGGGACCATTCGTGTCTGTGTTGACTATTGGGATCTCAATAAGGCTTGTCCAAAGGACAACTACCCTACGCCCTTCATCGACCATATCATTGATAATTGTGCTGGGAGCGTAATCTTCTCTTTCATGGATGGTTTCTCCGGGTATAACCAGATTGAAATTTTACCTGCTGATCAACATAAGACAACCTTTATCTACCCATGGGGAACTTTCGCCTATCGAAAGTTACCTTTTGGTCTAAAAAATGCTGGTGATACTTTCCAGTGGGCCATGTCGTACACTTTCCACGATATCAAGCATATTGTAGAACCTTACCTCGACGACTTACCTGCCCACTCATCCAATCAATCAGATCACGTTGATCACTTACAAGCTATTTTTCTTCGATGTTGGTTTTACTGTATCCGCTTGAACCCACATAAGTGTATTTTTTCTGTCAAATCTGATTGACTCCTTAGTTTTGTTTTCTCTAAAGACAGGATTCGAGTGGATCCCTTAAAGATTAAGGCTATTCTGGCCTTACCCCCACCTACTAGTTTGACCCAACTCCAAAGTTTGCAAGGAAAAGCAAACTTCCTTCGCCGTTTCATTTGTAACTATGCTGAGATAACTAAAGGATTCATGTGATTGTTGCAGAAAAATACCCCCTTCATCTGGGATGACATCTCTCAATGATCGTTTGATGCTCTCAAGCATGCCTTGACCCACGCACCTTTGTTGCACCCTCCAGAGTATACAAAGGACTACATCCTTTACTTAGACGCCTCCACTTCCACTATTGCAATGGTGTTAGTTCAGGAGGACCCCAACGGTGAGGAACATGTGATCTATTACTTGAGAAAGAGTCTATCTAGACCCGAACTCCGATATTCACATGTAGAAAAACTGGCTCTGGCAGTCGTCATCGTTGTCCAGAGATTTCACCATTACATCCTACTACGCATCACCACTGTGATTGCGGACTCAAACCCCATGTACCATGTCTTGACACGTCAAGTGCTCAGGGGAAAATACTCTAAATGGATCGTCATCCTTTAGGAATTCAATCTTGATTTTGCGAAGTCCAAAGCCAAAAAGTCCCTGGTGTTTGCGGAGCTTATTTGCGATCTCCCCCATGCTGATGAAGATATCGAACCTAGAGATTCTCTCCCTGAAGAAACTATTTTCCTCATCAGCACCTCTGATCCTTGGTATGGAGACATCCTCCTTTATCTCCAAACCCAACACTTTCATCATAACACTTCCCGTGAAGAGCGTCAACGTATTCACCACCATTCTCGCTGTTATCTTATCGTTGGCGACACCTTGTATCACCGTGGTATTGATACTATCCTTTGACGATGTTTGATTCATGCAGAGGCTGAACATGTTCTGAATGACTGTCACCTTGGAGCCTATGGTGGTCACCTTTATGGGATGGCTACAACCCAAAAAATTCTATGTGCTGGCTACTTTTGGCCCTCGATTTTCAAATATTGTATTGAGGCAGTCAAAAAATGCCCACCCTGCCAAGTTTTTAATAAAAAGGCACGCACCCACCCTACTACGCTGCACCCCGTTATCGCCATCATCCCCTTCGCCAAATGGGGTATCGATTTTATGCAATGTAAGCCTACCTCAGCCGGGGGGCACAGTTATATAATCGTCACCGTCGACTACTTTACAAAATGGGCTGAGGCTATGCCTACCTTTCTGAATGATGGTCCTACCAGAGCTCTTTTTGTTTTTAACCACATCATAACTCATTTTGGTGTACCATGCGCTATTGTCACCGATCACGGTTCACACTTTAAGAACCAAATGATGAGTGAATTGCATGCCAAGATGGGTTTTCGCCATGAAAACTCATCCCCATACTATCCTCAAGCGAACAGACAAGTTGAAGCCATTAACAAGGTCCTCAAAACCATGATTCAACTCATGGTAGGGGAAAATAAGACATCCTGGCATCTACAACTTTTCTCCACTCTCTGGGCTTACCGTACTTCCCTGAAAACTGCAACTGGGTTCGCTCCTTCCCAATCAATGTATGGCATCGAAGCTATTTTACCAATCAAGTGTGAGATTCCATCTCTAAAACTTAAAGTAGAACTCCTACCCCATACTTCTACAGAGGAAGAACGTTTCTTATATCTGACCAAACTGGACGAAACACGTCGTGATGCTACTCTCGTTAACGAGGCACATCAGAAACGGATAAAAAATCAATACAACAAATCCGTCCATCCTCAGACTTTTGCGGAAGGAGACTTAGTCCTCGTCTATGACTAGGCTCATGACAAACTAGGGACAGGTAAGTTAGAACCTCTATGGCATGGCCCTTACATTGTGAAACTTGTTCTGCATAGAGGTGCCTAAGAGTTAGTCGATTATGATGGAATTTCCCTAGGAGAACCCTGGAACGGGCTTTACCTTAAAAAGGACTATGCCTAGATCACCTAGCATGTGTACTTTGTACATTATTGTATTTTACTTTGGTGTGTCTGTTTATTTCGCGTGCTTGAGTCTTTACCTTTGCCACTCATAACTGTGCCTTGTGTTTTCATGCATAGATGATGTCTTCCTTTCCTATTTTTGTTGGGTTTGCAGATGGCGCTAGTCGACACACCCAGAACATTGCTTCAGCAACATGGGTCATTTACCAATCTGACGAGTTGGTGAGTTCAGGAGGTATTTTCTTAGGACCAACGACTAATAACATGGTAGAATATCATGTTGTCATCGAACTTTTTACCCAAGCCTCCTCCCTAGGTATCTCTCATATCAGTGTTAACCTAGACTCCCAACTCGTGGTTTGTCAACTTAATCGTATCTACGCTATTCATAATCCTATCCTGCTACATCTCCACCTACGAGTTTGTTGTCTTGAATGAATATTTGATTACATCGAATACAGACATATTCCAAGAGAACTCAACAATGTTTCGGATTCGTTAGCCAATTACATCATGGATCGGTATCTCTCCCATAGATAAGGTTTCATGAAGGAAAACAAATTGTACATCACATGTAAATTAAAACACGTCAAATTAAAGACACCATCATTTACAAATCTTTTGGCACTGTAAAAACTTGGAACTGTATATATATACATAGCATGACTGAAAATGTTTGATTACATCAAAAAACTATTTGGAAGAGAAAAATTTTGGGTCTTTACACCCATACAACATCGTTCGACAAGTCATACAAAATATACAATCACCAGAGAGACTCTAATCTCTCTGCACTGCATTATGTTGAGAATAACATATCACTGCACGCACTACTTGTCTCAGTAGAAAATTAATATTCTCGGGCACCCCCACAGTGTGTCTCTATAGATGTAAAGGCACTTCTCTCCTCCATAGAGGAGGAATGCCCATCGTAAGGCCTTGAAGGTTTCTTTCAACCTCTCGGAGACCTATCACTGGTGCCCCTAGATCTAATGCAACCTGAGCACCCCCGCAACGTCCTGGTAGTGGTAACTCATCCAGGCACACTGCTCCCTTTCTTGCATGTTGAAAATAATACATCCATTAAAAACTCTTCTACGTACCCAAAAAATATACATACGTTAAAAAACTTAAAACAAAAAAAAACTAGACAAGGTGTTGCTTAGTGTCTCAGCTGACGCATCCAAATCTTCCCCCGCTGGTAGAATCAAATCCATGCTCCTGCGAAAGTCCACCTCGGCATATGGAAAGTATTCTATCCAAAGATATTGGCATCTCATCCAAGGGAAGAAGTCGCCGGTGAAACGAAACTCTGACTTTGCCACTAGTCTCGGAGACAGACTAGTCCACCGTTCCATCCGTGGTTCTCCCATTGGTCGTACCGCCAATCCAATCTGACGCTGCATCTGAGGGATGTGCTCTAAGAATAATGAGACCAAGAAAGAACCATATCCGAACTACTTCTGCCCATCCTACATCTCAAAACCTGGTCCTTCATGTTCTGAAGAAACCCTACGCTCCAGTTAAACAATGTTGGCTCAAACACTGTACGCCATAAGCTATCTGTGATCTCGACGCTAGATGCGCGCTAGTGCTTCGTGTCACACTTGTGATGGCAAACAAAATAGACCAAAGGGGTAACTCTCTGATATCCTTGATGGGGATTCTACCCCCCACCAGTCTCGCTCCTGGGACACAATGATGTGCTAGGTACACATCCACTTGCTCAGGAAGCGCCCTCTGTCTGAAAAAGGCTATAGGAGCCCGTCTTTTTGAGAGGCCAGTCAAGAAATATACATATTCCAACTCGATGGTTAGAAGTTGTGTTATGATCCGAAACCCTTTCTCTGTGGCATCCCACAAGATGATTATGTGCTCAAGCAAAAGAATCTCTTTCTTCATCTTTTGCAGTTTGAAGAATTTCAGAAGGCCACAATCTCTCAACGCGGCCCACGTACAAGGACTCCACAAAGCAGCCAAATCAGCAAGCTCATGCTCCCGTTCCTTCCACTCAATCATGGTCATTGCCGAAATCACCTACAAACAAAAAACAATGAATTTTATTATTCAATTTTTCGGCAATTTCTTAAGTAATTTAAAAACTTGAAATCTATTGCCCATACTGTTCAAAAAGGACCGCACCCTCTTTTTTATTACTCAATAATCACTACGCAACAATAAAATGTTTTAAATGATTTTCATAATGGCTGCGTGGGCATATTTTTGAGTTTTTTATGGATTCCTTAACAAAAACTACCTATCTACTCAAGTATCAAGGCATTGGCATCTATGCTATCACCCTCTAGAAGTGTTTTTGTAAACAAATGTCTTTTTCCCACCGTTTTGATTAGAGGACAATTTGATCTTTTGGGGATGACCTAGAACTTCATTTTCTTATTTAAATATTGCTGTGAAAACAAATTTTGAACCATGTAATTGAAAGAGGAGGAAATGAAGATCTACCTGGTCCAAACGACGAGAGAAATGGTCAACCGTAGCTCCGGTATCAAGCAAAACAAGATCCACCTCCAAAGCGAGAATCTCCACTGCTACAAATCCTTATGCAAATGAAATGGTAAATGAAGATTTTTCTTTTATTATTATTTATAAATTTCCATTTTTTATAAGGTATAGTTATTTGTGGGTTTCTTCAACAATATAATGGCCTCACTAAACCTCTGGATTGCAGTTTTGACACTACAGGTTTCAAAGCAATTTTGATCGTTTGTTTACCTTGTCACATCCACGAGCATAGTCTTAGTTCGTTCTCAAGCTTGAGAATATAAGAACGCACCGGGTAGACTTGTATCTCTTTTTCGGACCCGTATGGACACATGAAAAAGGAACCCCCTGGAGTCACCTTTAAACTCTTTTCAGACTCTCTAAACATGAAAAGATCATCGAGTGATCTTGCTTCCTTTCACACTCATTAAAAGGTTTGAAAGGGCATCTTTCGAGTGGTAGTTTATCTCTTTTTCGGCTTCGTGAGACTATTTGTACGAAAAAGGAACTGAGAGAGTTCTCTTTTAAGTGTTTTTCCAGACTCTATAATCATGAAAGACCTTCAAGTTTTCTGTCTTTGGACTCGCTAAAACAAAACATCGACAGGCCCATATAGGACCGAACCCTTACTTCTTCCAGTTCATTAAACAAAGGAAGAGGAACTTACCGAAGGTGAGTTATATTGAGCATGTGTTACCCTCCTCGAGCTCGTTAAATTAAAAAGAGGTACTCGTCTATCTAGATGGGGGAAAATTTGAAAGAAGCAAGCCAAGCAGTCTCTTGAGAACATTACCAAGTAATTCTTAGAGTCGCCCTTGAACACGACACTTTGTCTTTTTCACGCATTATAATCCACTAAACCTCTACATTGAGCCAATACTTTGAGTTTCTTTCACTCCTCTGGGTCACCCGACGTAAGTCACAGCATCCACTGCATCATCAAGTTTTGGTTCATGTCATGTTTCTGCTGTCGTGCCTCAGTGTTCAAGGGAAGTATCCATCTCGCGAGTCAACCATAAAAAATATCTTGTCTCAATACCCATGTCAGTCCATGTTCATTTGATCTACCAATTAAATCTCTATGTCTGTTTCGTGTTGTTGATGGGGGATACATCAAGGCCCTCCTTCGACGAGCCTATTCTTGTCGACTTCAACACATTATCCAGGAATTAGACTTAGAAACCAGTTAGTACTTTGGGACCTACATGCCTCAATGGCAAGTCTCCTCACGTTCGACAACAGGTTTACATCATTGACCTCTGATCGGATGATTCCATGGATGTTTGACTCCAACTCATCTATTCACATTTGTTGGAATGTACTAGGGTACCTTGGGAATCATTGACATTAATGGTGATCTCCCTCACGTTTGTTAACGGTTTACATCATTGACCGATAATCAAGTGGTTTCTTCCATGTTCGACATCAGGACATCTATTCACATGGTTAGATTCGTACTACATCAGGATCGGTAAGAAGACCCTGGGTTGAGTGATCACTTTGATATGTACTTTGCCCAGGTTGCGAAGGAGTTTCTCTTGAACAATGACACATATACTGTTACATATATCCACTTTGTATTGGTCGTGGCTATGTCTTGTCATCTCGTATATCCACTGTGTATTCTTCATGGCTACGATCAGTTCAAGTCATCAGAGTATAGATTCAGGTCATCAGATTATAAATCCACACTGTATCCTCGGTGGCTATACCTTTTATCAATACAATTATGGATCCGCAGTGTATTTTATGGCAGCCATATCTTGCAAGTCTTGATCACCCAAGCATAGGTATGCCTGCCTTAGTTTTGAAACATGTCATAATATTTGTTGGATGTTTGTGTGCAACTTCTGTCAGGTTCTCTGCATCTATACCCTTGCTTGAAATTATACAAAGCATTTCAATTATCAGTTCTCATCTTCTAACTTCATGCTTTGGGGGACAATCTGTTACACATCAACATTACTCGCTTTGATAAGTGTCGCAAGTGTTGCATGTTGCTCACAAGTGTCTCAAGTGTCAAGCAAAGCATACCGCCATGATGCTTATGTCATACTTATAACGACATTAAGAAGACACTTAAAATGCCTCAAACACTTGATTTGAAGGAAGAGGAATGGTTAACTGAAGTTAAGTGCCTCTTGCCACCTGAAAGAATCATTGAACCTAGGTTTTCAGAAGAGAGCGCTCCCCTATATCTCTCTTAGGAGCATTGGCGCTCGCCTATAAACTTCTAGGGAGTTTTATAACACTAAACATCCCTTCAAGAGGAGCGCTATTGATTTTAAGAGTGTTGGCACCCCCCTAAAGCCTACTAGGGAGCGCTGCAACGCTCTGATGGCCCTTTTGAGGGAGCGTTGCCTATTCTGGTAAGGAGTTGGTTTGTTGAGAAGAATAAGGGGAAGATATTTCAATCTTGGAAGGCAATTGAATTCAAACTCCTGGTCCAACCATGATTTTAGGGAAGATCCCTAACTCAAGGAGGAAAATAATCAACTTACCCTAAAGATACCTCAAGAGGTTAGGCCTCTCTAAACCTATATAAACAGGCTCTATCATGGTGGAAAAGGAGGAAGAATTAGAAGAATGAAACCTATGATCTCATAGGAAACACACAGTGAACTGGAGGAGAGTAATCAGTGAAGTTACTGTCATCCAGATCGTGGATATTTTGAGCAAGTGTTAGACAAAGAGGATTTGACGAAGCTGCTACATTCGCATCTATGGTTGTAAGTTACTTCCGTCATTGTTCTCATTAATATGACACGCTTGGCCTGTTTCTTTCTATTTTTTGTTTAATCTCACATGAACTTGTCTCTAGTCGATAGGTTTATTTTCAAGCTAATATTAGTAGAGTAGGAAGTGGTTGTACTATTGTTTGTCTATAGGGCTTGTCGAGGAGCGAAAGGTTGTAGCTCAACTCGGAGCATGCAGGGACAAACGCCGGTAAAAGGTACTTCCTTTCTCCCTTCCTCCTCATACATTAGTTTATATAGATCTAAAAGGAAGCGAATGTCCATGATAAGCATCTTCTATCTTAAGAGTTACAAGTCTAGCTCCTAAGAGGAGATCTACCTGTCCACAGGGAGATTTTCCTTCAACAGATAGTGAGGCACAGATCCATGTGTCAAATAAAATTTAATATCATTATACCAAGAATTAGCAACAACTTGTGTACAACTGATTTGTTTTCAGCCATGCTGGTTTACAATTAAGATACCAATTTGACTTTCTTGTTCTTTAACTGAATCAACAACTAGTTTACATAAGCCTTGACCTCTAACAATTTGTGCAGGAGTTATTTCGAGGTCATTTTATTGCAACAATGTCATCCAATTTTCCCATTTTTCACCCAATTCCTTTTGTACTAACAAATTTCTAACAACAGGATAAGGAACGATGACTTTAGTTCTGGATTTCAGCAGATAAGATCTGGAGTGTTTCACTGCTTTGAAGACAGCATAAGCCTATTGATCTACAGTTGGGTAGTTGAGCTCTGATCCTTTGAAATATGAGCTCATAAAGGCAATAGGTATCTCATTAATTTCAACATTCTTTTTTTTTAACAAAGCAACATAAGATCGATCGGAGGCGAAAGTGTAAAGAGTGAAATCTTGTGAGAAATTAGGACTCATCAAGGAAGGGGCTTCCACTATGGAGTTTTTGATGGAATCGAAGGCTTGACTTTCCTATGGTTCCCAACGATACTGAACATACTTTTTAATTAAATTCTACAATGGCCTTACCATTTATGAAAAAATTGGGAAAAACCTTCCGACAAAGTTAATCTTGCCTAAAAATGACTACATGGTTTTTTTGGAAGAGGGAGGGGAAAATTTAGCAATATCTTGGGTTCTTTACGGATCGATAATCATTCCATATTTGGACACTATGAACCCAAGAAATTTTCCTTGCTCGACTGCAAAGACTGATTTCTTAGGGTTGAGAGATATGCCATACTTGCGACATCATTCTAAGACAACCCTGAGGTGAGACAAATCATATTTCTTGTTTTTAGAGAAAATGGTTACATCATCAAGATAGACCACTACTGATTGATTTAGGAGACCACAAAAAACAATGTCCATTGCTCTCTAGAAAGTGGCCCCGACATTTATAAGCCCAAAAATCATCTTCCGGTAGGCATAAGTGCCCCATGGGGTAAGAAAAGTGGTTTTGAGTTGATCCAAGGGAGACATTAGGACTTGGTTGTATCCTGAAAAACCGTCTAACAGAGACAGTCTTTTGGAACGAGAAACTTGTTGGAGAATTTGTTCCATTGGGGGAATGGGATAATTATCTTTGTCCAATGTTCGGTTCAATTTACGAAAATTGACACAGAGTCAAATTTCACCACTTTTCTTCTTTACAGGAACTAGATTATACACCAATTGTGTGTGTCTCACCGGGAAGATTATCTTTACATTCAGTAATTTATTTCATTCTTTCTTGATAGTGGGTTCCAACTTAGGGTGCATCTTCCTCAGTTTCTGTTGAAAAGGTTGGGTTTGGGGTTTCATCGGAATGATATGTTTTATTATATTAGGATCAACTTTTTTTAAATCATCATATGTCTAGGAGAAAACTTCTTTGAATTCTTTAAATAGTTTTATAAAAGCAGGCTGTTCTTGCTTAGAGAATCCCATTCCCAAATTGATATTTTGAGGATTATCTTTAGTCCCTAAATTTACCGTCTCATAAACCAGAGAAGAACTATTCGTTTTACAATTTACTAGTCCTCTAAATTTATCATGCAAGTCATAAAAGATTTCTAGTCTTACCACAAATTTATAAATAGAGTTTACCAGATTAGACTTCGATTCAGGAGATCTAGGATCCAATATTACCGTGAAGTTGCAGAGATTTTCATCATGAGTGCCTTCATCAATGACTACACCTTGGAAAGTGTCCTCCATATGCAAGAAGTTTAGGATTTGTTGATCATCGTCGAACACCCTCCAATTGGTAATGTTATCCAGGATCAACGACTTGAACAATAATTCAATAAAAAATGCATTAGGAGAAATACCTTCTGTGGGCATCAATTTAGAATTAACATTAGCTAATAAATCGACCTCTGAATTGCTTAGTCTAGGAATGGAATTTATATTAAATGTTGAGAATTTTTGCATTAAACTTCATACCTCGGTTTGGTAACTTTTCATATGTGGTGATAGGAAATGTATGGAATTCCTTACATTCCTGACCACGATTTCTGAAATATCGAATACCATTAAATTTCTTACATCCATATCCACATCTTTCCTGAGTCCTTGTAAAAGGGATTCGTATTCAGCGGTGTTATTGGTGCATTCGAACTCTAATCGACATGCAATGAAAGTCTTATTACCTTCAAGATCGATGAGCACACATCCCGCACCGACTCCTTCTTTGGATTTAGATCTGTCGAAGTACAATGACCAAATTTGAGCTTCATTGATAGTGTTTGACATGCTTGGCGAAGCTGATAATTGAGTATAGGTCATAAGTCCTGATTGTTTCTCTGGATCGGTGATGGGGGGAGTTTCGACCATGAAGTTACCAAAGAAGGTGTTCATTCCCTGCATTTCAAATGAGTTAGTAGATGCAGTAAAAGTTTCATTTGCATCATTCAAATCCATTACAGTGTGCTTGAGATAGCGTTCACGATTTATCCTAATTCTATTTGGCTGTCCATTTTCCGGTAGCCACAAATGAGACCAATTTGTGGCAAAGTAACCATGCAGTTGCTCGGACCAATCCCTGCTCAAAAACAAACCATAGACTTCAGCAATGTCAACAACAATGATGTCAATAATTTGGTGAACCTTAGGATTAGAAGACAATGTAACCAGAACATTCTTAAGATCACCGATTATCTTAACATTTGTTCGATCAAGCTGAATAATTTTGAGACTAGAAGGTTGAACTTCTGCATTAATTTTTTGGCAAACACATAAAGGCATAACATTTGATGATGCGCCAGAATCCACCATGAAATTATGTACAGTTCTATTGAAAATTTCAAAAGTTAATAAGAAAGGTAAGATATTTTTGCGAGTATTAACAACAGAATTCTGTTGAGTTTTCGCCGCTATCCCTGAAACAATTTTATCTACATTTGATACAGATTTTTCAGTCGAATCCCTTTTATCTAGAGGTTCAGATGTCATTTTAGTAGGGATCTTTTAGGCCATTTTTGAACTGATTTCTACAGTTCTCTTGATGCTAGGATTGTTGTTTTTACTATTTTTTGCGATATTCTGAAGCATTTTTTGGAGAATAAGAGGAAATTTCAAAAACTCGTAAACATAAATATTACCCCTTAATTTTTTTAGATCTTCAATCAAGTCATATTCTAAAGCTGGAGCTGCTAAACTCTGTTTTATTTTATCTTGTTTTGACTATTTTGGAGACACATTATCACTTATTTCTGAAGATGGTTTGCTATGTGTTTTGATTCTCGTGTTGTAAGGGTGGACAGTTTCAAAGTTTTCTTGGAAAATACTGTCGGAGAAGTGTCCGAAGATATTGGGAGATGACTCTTCTTCTTCTTCAGGTACTTCTTCTTCAACTATGACTTCAGAACTTTCAGGGGGGACAGGGTTGTTGTGTGCTTCAAGGATAGTTTGTAGAGTGTATTGTAATATTTGAAAATTAATATCTTCAGGGGTCGGATTTGGCCAGTTGGGGGGAAAAGCCTTCCTAAAAGGAGGTTTAAAACTTCCTTTTCTTGAGGATTCTTCTTCGGCCAATCTCTTCAAGTCTATGACTTGATTTGATAATTTTTGGACAACCGTTTGCAAACTTTCTATGTCTAAAGATTTCGGTTGGCTTTTGGCTGTGGGAGGCCTAGTAAGGATTTCTATTTTCTTTTTAGAAGATGAGGCTATTTCAACTTCACTATTGAGATTATCTTTCAAGATTAATATATCCTTTTCGATTTGGCTTGCCTCCTCAAAAGCTTCCAGTAATTTAGACTTCCTATACCTTTTAACCCAAATTGCTACATTATTTTGTAGAGCTTTGGTGTAATATGAAACATTAAGACTTTCAATAGGCATTGAATCAGTGGGAATTTAATTATTTAACGTAAGGAACCTTTGGTTAAAATCTTTTACTTTCACCTTAGGGTTCATTTTTAGGCTGGAGAGTTCCATAACCAAGACTTCAGGAGATTTATCATCGCCAAATTTCTCTAAGAAGCATGTTTCGAATTTGTACTAGGAGACAATGGTTTGGGGTTGTTGGGAAAAATACCATGTAGAGGCATTGCCCTCAAACGTATAAGGAAAGAGTCTACATACTACATATTCATGCTCTACACTTTAGAGTCTAATGGCCAGCATGAACTTCTTTATGTGATCTTCAACATATTTTTTAGAATCTGGATCAAACTTAAGCAACCATTTCTCTGAGTGTTTTCGTAATGGGTGTTGGGGTCCGGTTATAACCACGACATCTTGATCAAGCCAGGGTCTAGCGAGGTTGTTTTGGTTTGCCATGGGTGTTGGTGGTGTTGAAGGATGAGATAGTTCGGATGAGGAATTGCCTTTGTCAAATGATTCTACTCCTGAAGAGGATGGAGATGAATGAGGTGGGGAAGGTGGAAAACCAGATCTCTGGGCTCCGAGAATAGGTGTATCAGTAGGATTAGTAGTGTGTTCACCTAAGCGGTTTCAGAGCAGACCAGTGCCTTCAAGTTGTTCTCGGATATTTGAGAAGTCAAGGGGTTGATTTAGTGGCCTACCAGGTTGTCTGATACGGGCCAAAGCACTGTGTGTCCTTATGAGTGACTGATGAACAATTTCTTGTATGTCGGTTCCTTGGGGATTTGGTGTTACCGACTCAACGAGAATCTCAGGATTTTCGTTCGAGGTATTTTTTATTTCAAGTGTAACAACATTGTCTGAATGACTACGTGTTATGATAGGGGAGTGAGTGTGTGGGGGAGGAGTCTTACGACTTCCACGTGCCATCAATTGTATTCAGGCCCTCCTTCTAGCACCATTTGTTGACATGCTAAATTGTCCGATTTTCAACTGGAAGAACAAGTCTAGTCCAGGGTTGTCTAAGTAACCCAAGCCATTTGGTGTAACTCACTCTTACGGGTTTAATGGCTTTGTTAG
>ML795490.1:134114-171381 GCA_009831015.1 Picea engelmannii | reverse complement strand
AAAAAAAGAGAGAGTTAACTAACTAATTGCTAAAACTATATTATATATGTACATATACTCTAATATAACTATTGTAGGTGTATTTAAGCAGAAAATATACAAATCTCACTTATGTACATCATTTACAAGTTGCAAGTTTTAATAGAAAATTACGAAACCAATGTAAAAATAATTGCTTTCGAGAAGTAGATAAAGAAAGCACATTCAAATATTTTTTTGTTTTCACTATATAAATCTAACAAATCATGAATTAACTAGACTATGAAACACAGATGTACAGATAGTCAAAAGCTGATCTAAACTTCCTAGTTTCACTAATGCATAATTGACAGAAATTAAAAAACATAAAGGAGCTAACCTGATGTTAGTTTGCGAAATGTATCTGAGATTATGTGTGAATAAAAAGCATCCATCTACCACGCCTACAAGATAAATCTGCAATAGACTTACAGTGAAAATGTTCTGAATAAATTCATAACCTATACTGGTCATTGAAATTTAATAACAGAATAGGTAATACAAATAAATCTTGTGATCTTATGATCACAAGTGATTACAGTAAGATAAATCTAAGTGTAACACATTGCATTTCATTGTTCGTTTAAATATCAAAGAGAAATCCCAATATTCAAATCGAAGAAATGATCACAATCTCAATATATGGAACAACGAGTCATGAACGATATTTTAAAATAGATATCCTGAAACATAACATATCAAGAGTCTAAAGCTACATGACATATCAATATATCAAGATTATATAAATCAAAACATTAATGAAACAACATCTGCAGTGGACTAAAGACGAAAGCTATACATTATTCCATAAGTCTTGTAAATCATTCATTCATAATTCGTCCCAGGTCAAGATGCATGTCACTTACAAAATGCATGGTTTTTAAAGAGTCTTTGGGAAATATGATCTTCTTATCTCTCAGGATAAGATCAAATCCCATAATATCAAAACATTACAAATATGGGAGTTTACAGCCACCCATGATCAAATTGTATCTTCAAAAATTTATGAAAGTTTTCCCTACTTACAAAAGAAACAAAAAGAGATAGCTAATCAACTAGATCCAGCATGTTCCATCCCATAAGATCAACATCAGATATACCATGTCCTGAAAAAATGAAATGAGAATAAGTTAAGTATTTTATTAACAAACGATCACTAAATTTCATATGAAAATGACCGGGCTACATAATATCATGATTCTGTAGCCAGTCTTATATTGGTAAAAGAAATCCAAATTGAACCGATTTGATTTAAAAAGAAACAACATGATTGTAATAAGAATCGTCTTACCATTTAACTAATAAAAAAAGTGGATCAAGAAATCTCATAATTTATTATGGCCTTCACACTGTTAGCATTCTTTATCAAAATGTTGCCTGTATTTTTGAGACGCTGGGCTTGTCTCTCTTCATTTGTCTTGAGGTCATAGTTTTATTTTATGAGAAATTTATTGTGTTTTATGAGAGCTTTAATCCTTTCTTGTAGAATAGGAATATCCTTATAGTATTGTTCAATCCAATGCAAGCAGATCTCACAATGCACAGAAGGAGCGACCTGTCGATGAAGAGTATAGTTGGGTGTAAGAACATCAACCCTATGTTACTGGCCCTTGACCGAGATTTATACCAGTGAAACATTTGCTACCCTCGAGACAAGGTGGAAGGTTGTTAACAAATTTGTATGGATGAATAGGATCCGATTTGTGATAATCAGGATCCTCCTCTGTGAGAAAATTCTCAAATTTGGGATCTGGATCCTCATGGATCTCGATCGGGTCCATCGAGCTCACATGAGACTTAGATCGATTATGTAGACTTCTGGAAATGATTCGACCAACTCTCTTATTTCAAAACCCTACCATTTCATGCTTTTGTTTGTGATATTTGTTAATACAGGGTTTAGTATTAGCGTCAGGGTCGGTAAATTATTCATGCACAACAATATCATTTAACTTAGGATTAACATTGTGTTGTTTAGGTGAAGAGTGACTGAGTGTTGCCTCATCATGAGGGTTTGTATTCAAAGGACCTGGCTTGTCACTTAAGAAATCAAAATGTTTCTCTATCATAGGCTTATCCAACGTAGGGGTTTCTCTAGGAATGGTTGTAACAAAACCGTTTTGAGATAAGAACCCATCCCAATCATCACCCAAGGTTTTCAAATGATGAATCAACAACATTTTAATTAAGCCATGGTGAAAGAGGCTAGAGTCGAGGCTATGCTTCTTGTATCTTTTTGACATTTTTTACAGACTCCTTAGCAAATAAAATGACACATTCAAGTGGAAGCCTATAAAGTTCATGAGCAATCGCACATGGTAAAGAAAAAACAGGCCATAACGACCTTCACCGGTAATAAATTGTTTTAAAACTGATAACAGACCATGCGATATAACCTTAAGTAGGGAAACCAAAATACCTTTGTCACAACAATCAATCTTTCTGGAGATCATGAAAAGACTCCATGGCACTTCATCAATTTTAGAATTCTTAAACCACTTATGACCAGTGAGAAAGAGCCCTGTTGCTTCACTCAAAAACTCTTCAGTGACCTCCAACTGAACATCACCAACCTTTGCTCTGTATTCATCAAACTCTTGGGCGAATTCTTTGGCCACGTGTAGGTTATACCCATTGAACTTCTTAATGAATATATCCCAACCCTAGAATTTAAAATCCTCACCTACATCATCATGAAGAAACAACACTTGAGAGCCATTCGGCTCTATTCAGATGATAGGAGCCATTAAGGGTTTGACTAGACTATAACAAGAGTGACTCAAACTAACTGTGGGTTTAGATGGTAGTGGTAAGAGGGATAATTCTGAGTAGATACCATGAAAACAAAATAAGCAGAAAACCTGAGCGATCATAGGATACACATGAAGGTCTCAATTATGAGGTTTGAACACTCCTGGCATTGAAATATCTAAGTGCATCACACTACACAACCCTTAACTCGAAATGAGAGGCCTGTGAATTCATTCTGCAGCCGAAAAAAAAGTATAGGATACGATTTCGGTGCATTTAATCCCCACATCATGTAATGGATATAGTTGACTTGCAAAGGATTGGAATGGATATGGTCTTACAATTCAAATGCGAATCGATGTTTGGTATTATAGTTGATTTACAAAGGATTCAAATAAATAATCTTACAGTCCAAAACAAAAACCAACATGGGTACTATATCGACATTCGATAAACTCCAAAGGAAAACCGTTTAAGTATGAAATATGAAGTAGATGTAAGCCACAGTGAACCTTTAAAAATATATTTTGAAAAGGGATATAATATGAAATCAGGCTTGATTCATGCTTTCTGTCATGAATCAAGCATGAAAATGAAGAACAAAAAGAATAATCAAACATCTTTTCTAATCCCCAAAATGACCCCCAAATAGTAATATTTAGATGATGAGGTGTAGGAAGCTACAGAAAGTGTCATTTGTCGTTCAAAATAGCAAAAGCATGTAGGGTTGCCAACAAGTACCTCTGCATGCTCTTCACTTCATCACTGTTCTACCCTACAGGTTGTTCACTGCATCTCTTCCTTACTTTTGCATAGCTCCATAGAAGAATCACTTCACTTGTCTGGTTTGCATGCATTTGTCACTTCGAGTCATCTCCTGATCATCATGGAAACTCTTCATCTTCTCTGGTTGTTATATTGCCTGTGAGTTCATTATCAATGCCTGTTATGCTGAGATTCCTTATCTTCTCTGGAATTCAAGACTCTTCATCTTCTCTATCAGTTACAACCAGTCAACTATGGCTTCTTTGGATTCTAACCCCTTCCTTCGCGTGACCACCGGTGGTGTCCAAGCGCTTATTCAAAAGGCGCTTCTCGATTTCTGTCTAGTGAGCACTAGCTCCATTTCATGATATGACCTTGGGCTATGAGATTCATGCGACCAAGCGATTGCGGGTGTGCCCAAAGGTGGTTTAGACCAAACTACTTTTCTCCCTGCAATTCACCACGAGCTTCCAGGCGTCCTTTCTCCAAAACCATGGTTTCAATTGCGGCCCGCTCATGAAAAATTAAGGCCTGAGCATGTTTTGGCCCCGCAATGGAGCACAATTGTTGATCTCATGAATTTGATGGTGCTCTTGAACAGACGGTTCAGATCTGTCCTCTCGATTCCATGGACCAGATATCTCCTTCCTCCATCAACGACTGAGTTTTCCTTCGTGATCGGAGCTTCGAGAGTTTCAACTCTCAAGCCCTGTTGCTGCTGGCTGGATATCTTCTAGAATGGAAGATCTGCTGACATCTATCCTCTTCAATTGATGGTTCTACCTTCTTTTGTTTATCCATGCACGATCCTTAGTCTTAGCGATTAGATGACACGTGTCCCTCAAAACCAATAGACGAGATCAATTTCGCAAACCGGGCTCTGAGAGTTTCAATTCTCAAGTTCTCATTTTCTCCTGGAGAATTTCACCTGGAGTCCACGATCCAACCATGTGTGTCCCTCTTAGATCAACGGTCAAGATCTCCTTCGTGTCCCCAGACTTCAGAGATTTCAATTCTCAAACTCTCATTCATCCTTCCTTTTCTTTTTCCCAGAGTTGACAATCCAATGACACATGTCCTTGCTGACGTAGTCTACCACCTGTACTTGCTGACATGGTCTGCCACAATATAACAGTCATTGTATGATCTCTAGATCTGACGGTTGATGAAACTTCACATTCCAGGGATTTCAAATTTCAAACTTTCCTGAGTGTAAAATCCTCACATCTTTATATCCGAAGTGAATGATCTTTGTTTGATCAGGATATTGGATCGACAGCTCGATCTTTCTATGATGTAAATTTTCTAGCTTATCTTGTCCTTCCACTCAAAATTGATCCAACAGCTGTGATCAAATCACAACTTTTCATTTCGAGTGTATAGATTTGAGACAACCATGAATCTTCCAACTCTCGACTCTCGATTTTTGAAACTTGCTCCAGATCAATGACTGAAAACCCTCTATGATCCAATGGTCCAGATCTTATCGTGACTTTGGAGGACAACTCACCTTTGAATTTTCCAGTTTGCGAGTCACAAGAATTTTGATCTCTCACCATGTGTCCTATGGATCAAATGGTTGAAATCTCATCGTGATTTCTCATTTTGTGGAGTTGGGGGATGGCTCTCGGTCGTATCCTCTTCACAGTTATACTGGATCCGACGACTGTTGGTCGTCAGTTCTCAGATCCAATGGATCATATCTGTACTTCTCCTCTACACTTCCTCTGGTCATTGGACTCTAATCTAATGGACATTGGATATTTGGGATTGGTGATCCAACGACCACTTTCGCTCCTCTTCCTGATCTTTGGATTTCTCAAATATCTAAGTGTCAAAGGTTTTGCAAGTCCTTATGACTTTGCGTCTCGTCTACATTTTTGAGAACGCTATCTCTCCTGAGCATTGGTAATGGAATTAACCTCAAACCTAGTGGACACTTGCGCTCTGCGTGAAACTCTGTGCTATTCCTCTCTGAGCTTGGATTGGACACTATTTTCTTAATTGCCTAAGCTTACCTTTGATCCTTCTGCAAGCCACAAACTTTGAACCTTCTGTGAGCCTTGATGTATGGGATCTCGTCTATGCATCTCAGAACACTATCTCTCATGAGATTTGATCTCTGCATACTTTTTTCTTCTTCACCTGAGCTTACGATGTTCATGTTTTTCCATTGATGCACACTCTGATCTTGCCATCAATGACAAGCACACTCTGCCTGTAATCATGCCATTGTCCCTATTGTTCTTGCCATCAATGAAAAGCATACTCTTCCTGTAAACATGCCAATAGATCCCGCCAACCATATCATGACCTTCCACTTATGGTGCTCTTCAAACAACATCATGGATGACTCCATCTGTTTAAGGTTATTTCAACGCACACTCACATATCCATCAACCAAGTGGTATGTGGACGAAAAATCAGGATCCCACGTGACTTTTGAATCATTGGCCAAAACATTTTTGACCTTCTTTCAACTGCCAGTTCATCATGAATATGGTCTAGAACTACTCTTTGAATGTAAACAATCCTCAACCACACATATCACTGACCACATTCATGAATGGCGTCGACAACGTATTTTATGAAAAGCAGAAACCACCAAAGAAAAATGCCTCGATTGGTTTCTCCGATCACTCATCTCTATACTTTCCATATATGTGGCCTCCACCTTCCCCCAAACTGAAGAAGATGCCATCAACAAGGCTCAACAATACGACCTCATTTATGCTCAGTCAAGATACTTATACAAAGTACTATCTAATGCCCCGACACTCATACCATTCAGCCAGGACAAACCTGGGTTGTCTCACTCAGTGTATGGATTAATTGGTACCAGAACACACCACAATCCATACATCCAACCACCACCTATGTACGGTACACCCCAATATACGCCAATGTATGGAGGACCATATTACTACCCTCCTCCCCCTTACCAACAACCATATCCTGTGGCCCCTCCTCCACCCATGAGGGGACCCCTGCTGGTACCCATTGTTAGCGACAATTCTTGTCTTCGACATCGAGATATCCAGGTCTGCAGGTTGCATGAGGAGCGCCCAAGCGCAGTGCACAGAAAAAGTCCTTTTCGGACTAAAAATCAAGCGAGCGGGCAAGATTATAGTGTCAATAGTCCAGATCTATCCATATGAGCAGATCAACGGTTGGCGGGAAATCGCGAATAAGGAAGTTGCAAGGAAGTTAACACAATAGATCACGACCATAGTGTGCAGGAGAGAATAACAGTTGTCCATCTAGAGGACGCGTGGCACGAGATCTAGTCGCGTCGGCATTTCGACATTCGAAAGTTCAAGGGGTGAGAGTTTCATGTTGTTCCACATCTCGAAACCCCGAACCCTAATAGCGCCGAAAGTGGGGCCCACGGTATCACGAAACATTTTCAGCCGTCCATCCAAAGGGGACACCTCACGACAAACTGAGCCATCTCAACGTTTCTCTCATCGCAATTTCAGGAAGCAAGGATCAGCCCCTTCATATCCGCAAACGTCGAAAGCACCTTTGGGAGTAAGTGCAGGGCCATAGCCCGCGGTCACTTGAAAAAGGAAGAGAGTTATGCAAAGGTTCCAAAGCGTCGGGTTTTTCCACAGAAGGGAATACCGCGTCCTCCAAGACTAGTTCAACCCGACTTCAATCCTGGTCCTCGAGAAAGAATTAAATGAAGCTGAATAGACGTAGTTGAAACCTCAGCTCACTTATTGAATGCAAGGTATGGGGGTTCCGATAGATAGTCTGCCCGAGACGGTCCTATACACTGATTTTCTTCAAAGGGTCATGGTTGGTCCTCATCTGACCAGAGAAAGTCTGTGCATGCCATGTTGGCCTTTAATGTTGCAACTATCTCCCCTGTAGGAGCCATGCGCAGTTAAGGCGGCGTCTGACGAAAGTTATGCGTCCGAATTCGGCTGAAGGGACACCATGCCTTGGAGGACTGAACATGCCTCTGATAGGCAAATTTTTCTGAGTATATAGACTCAGTCTTTGTATTTTGTAATCTATCGATGGTAGAGCGAGGCTCCTGATTGTAATGTTTTAACAGACACTCTAGTTTTCTGGTTATGCATCTATATGTAAGATTTCTAGTTTTATGAAAGACAGTTTCCCTGTTTCATCTAGTTTTCATCTCATACTGAGGGAGTTCATGATTGATTGATTCAAATGAATTATTGCAGTTGTGTTATGATAAAGGTTTTATTGTGACACTATTGTATTCCCTGGTTTTCTTGCGTTTGAATGTAAGATGATCTCGCGTTTAAATGCATTCTCCTACATTCTGCTAGAAACCTGATGTTGACAATAGACCTTTGCATCTCTCTGATATAATTCTTCCCCCCTACTCACCCTTACTACAACTCACTATCTGAAGTATGTCCAAGACCTCACCTACCCATGCATGCCGGGCGTAGTGTCAGAGTCGAAACAATATCATCCGAGTTTACTTCCATTCGATCACCTCTTCCATACACAAACCGTGACATAAATTGATGGGTGTCGGGCTCTGCTCCTGCTGCAATCAAGGAGTGATTTCCATCACCAACATTTCTGGCGCCGTTTCCGAGGACGAAGTTGAAAAATTTCCCCAGGATTGAACGACATTGAACCTCTGATTCCGAAGGTGCATTGGGTATCAGAGCCTTTGACGATTACTACTGTGCACCTGGTGACTCCATTGTGACGACTCTGCTGGGGAGAACCTGCTCTATTAATTGTGGCTTTCAGAGGTAGACACATGTGGTCTCATCCACAACTGCCTCTAGCTACACCTGAAACTGATCCAGAGGTGGTTCTCAGAAAAGGAAAGGGCTTCGAAGAAGAAGCTCCCACCGCCGAACCAGGTAATCCGCCATCTCCTTCTGTAGGAACTCCATTCTCTCCTCCTCAGTTTCTTATTAGACTTGCTTTAGGGGTTTCCCGTTTCCTAAATTTTGGGAGTGTTCCTGCTGAGTTTTCACCTCCCGGTCTAGGACTGGAGGGAGAAATCCTTGTCACTCCCCTCTCCTCTGAGGTTGTACCTTGGCGTAGGCCCAGAACTGCAAAAAATTTCCCCACTCCTATCTTTACTTCTCTGCCTCTTGTTACCATTACTACTGCTATGCAAAGAGGAGCACCTGTTGACTTGAGCTCGCTAGCCTTCTCCTTAAATCCCCTCTTGTTTCCCACTCCACTTTGGAACTCATTCCCAGTATCCCCTTCGCGAACTCCTTCTCTTTCGAGTTCTCCTCCACCTAATATCCCTATGGCAGGAGAAAATCCCCCTATGACCAGAATGGAGGCCATTATAGCCACTAGGTATGCTCCCCTTGTGCTACCGTAGCCTCTCAACGCCCTCCCAGGAGATGGTTACTTCAAGCAGCTGCCCAAGTTTACAGGTGAGGGGGACATAACTGCAGAAGAACACCTAGAAGCCTTTTACCATTTCACAGATGATAATGTCATCATGCATGAAAATGTATCGATGAGGAATTTTTTCCATAGCCTTTAAGGTGAGGCTATAAAATGGTTCAAAGCCCTGCTTCCTGGATCTATTGATGGGATCGAAGCTTTAGATAATGCCTTTTTGAGACAGTGGGGAGATAAAAAAGACTTCATGTATTACATGACAGAGTTTGGGTCTTTGAAGATAAAAGAAGGAGAGTCTGTCTTCGACTTCTCCAAGAGATTCAATAAAATGTACAATAAAATCCCTGCTGAGATCAAACCCTCAGAAGCCTCTGCAAAGATCACTTATTCCAGCGCTTTTGATCCTGATTTCTGCCTCCTGCTCAGGGAAAGAAGAGCCACTACTCTGGCCCATATGCAAGATGCAGCCGTGGAGGTAGAATCTAATATATTGGTTGTTGACCAACTCAGGAGCACTGCTGGTAGAAACATATCCAGGCAGAGGCCTGAAGCTTCCTCATCCAACTCCTCTCCCCTGCCCCTTCAAATAGATGAGACAACTAGAATACTAAAGTCACTTTCTGCTAGAATGGATAGGTGGGAGTTAGAAGGGAAGCCCATGTACACAAATCCCCATAATGTTGATGGTAGAGGTTTCAGGAGACCTGATAACAATGGACCATGGGCCTTCCCAAGGGAACAAAGGGACAAAGACAAAGAAGATCAAAGGATTCAAACCCGTCTCCAAAATAACCTGGTTACTCATGGGGGAGGGGAGGAGATAGACGAGTTTGACCCTAAAATTCATTGTGTTGAAGAAGCTCCTCCTTTTCCTCATTTGACTCAGTCTGCATATGAGAAATCCCTGATGAACGTTCAAATCCATGAGTTAGGTAAGGGAAAAAGGGCCAGTCACGCCTCTAACAGATACAATCTCAGGTCAATAAGGAAAGAAGGAGACTTTGACACCCAAGACCAGCCCCTCATAGTGGATAGGCCTACTAAAGCTGCAACAATCACTACTAAAGAAAAGAAAACTTAGAGTGCTTCGCCAGCAGCCAAGGAACCTGTCACTGAGGTAAGGGAAGCTCCTAAGCCTATTCCTTTCTTCAATTTTGAGCATGAAATACAGAAGATTAGAATCCCTGTACCCCTATCAGAACTAGTTAAAAATGAAGATTTCAAAAGGTCCCTCTCCAAGATGCTACAATCTGAGCTCCCTCATCCTTCCACTGTCTCAATAAATCTCTAGGATGAAAAGCTAGTAGTTGTCCTAGAGCCCATGGTAGAAGATAGAGATGATTCACCCCCTCCCTTCTACACATCCCTGAATATACATGATAAAGTGTTGCATAACTGCCTCATGGATTCAAGGGCTTCCCATAACCTTATGCCCAAAATAGTTATGGAAGAATTGGGACTGGAGGTGACAAAAACTTATCATGATTTGTACTCTTTCGATTCAAGAAGAGTGCAGTGTCTAGGAGTCATCAAAGAACTGGTGGTTTCTTTGTTTCAGCTGCCCATTAAGAGTGTGGTCATGGATATTTTGGTAGCTGACGTTCCCCCAAAATTTGGCATGTTGTTGTCTAGATCTTGGATTAAAAAGCTTGGGGGAACATTTCATATGGATCTCACGTATGCCACCATTCCAGTCTTTGGAGGGGAACAAAGAATGTTATATAGAGAAGCCCAGATAGCCTATATTATCAGTGATGAAGCAAACCCCACTAATCACCCCATCTTTGCACTTGACACCGATTTAGGGTTTAGTTTGTTGCAGATCACTGAAACTTCTGAGGTCCCTTTACAGATCAGAAAGCAGCCCATTCTTAATCAGGAGTTACCTCCTCCAACCACCTCTGTTTGGAAGATGGTTTTCGATGGAGCTTCTTCTAGCGGAGGTGCTGGCGCTGGGGTGGTTTTCATATCACCTTGTCAAGAGGCCATATCCCTATCATACAAGCTGGAATTTGAAATCACCAACAATGTGGCAGAGTATGAAGCTCTTGTTCTAGGTATGAGGGCCGCAAAGAAAATGGGAATTAAAGAAATAACAATATTTGGAGATGCCGAGTTGATTATCCAACAAGTCAGAAATGCTTATCGTGCTAATAATCCCAGGCTCAGGAATTACAGAAATGAGGTATGGGACCTGATTGACAATTTCTTCTTGGCCTTTAACATTTCTTTCATTCTGAGGGGGGAGAATACTTCAGCCGATTCTTTGCTGTCTCAGCTAGTTTTCTCAAAGTTCCTCTGCCATTTTGGGTCAAATATGACGTTGAAATAAGATATAGGCCCTCTGTACTGGACAACGTCAAGCATTAGAAGGTATTTGAAGATGACCTGGAAATCGAAAAATTTCTCCAATCTGTTGATGAATTTTTTGCGCTGCACATTGATCAGGATCCCAACCCGAAAGGTAACCCTTGCCTCGAGGTGTTTTTAAATAAAATTGCTAATCACCAGATTATTCAGCTGCCCAGCAATCACATTCCGAGAGGATTGGTCCCCTTGGAAAGACTGTTCGATGGGAATGTAGTGGCCGTAAAGGGTAAGGTTTCAAATGAATATGATGATACAACCAAATGCAACATTGGCACACAAGAGGAGCCTAGGTTTGTCAAATTATCAAGAAATTTGACCAGAGAACAGAAGGCCAAATATACTGAGTTGCTAAAAGAGTTTGCTGATGTGTTTGCATGGACATACGAAGACCTCAAGACTTATGACACATCTGTCATTGAGCACAAGATCCCACTAAAGGAAGAGGGTAAACCTTTCAGACAGAAGATGAGACAGATAAATCCCATGTTACTACCTGTCATGGAGAAAGAAGTGAAGAAATTGTTAGATGCCCAAATTATTGTCCCCTTGAGATATTTCGAATGGGTGGCCAATTTGGTCCCAGTAAGGAAGAAAAGTGGAGAAATCAGACTCTGTGTTGATTTCAGGAACCTGAACAGGAGCTCAAGGAAAGACAATTATCCCCTGCCCAACATGGAACACATATTGCAAAGGGTAACAGGTGCCTCTAGGATATCCATGATTGATGGTTTTTCTGGTTATAATCAGATATCAGTCATGCCTGAGGACAGAGAAAAAACAACCTTCACCACTCCTTGGGGTACATTCATGTATGCCAAAATGCCTTTTGGATTGATGAATGCGGGAGCAATGTTACAGCGAGCTATGGATATAGCCTTCATTGAGGAGAAGGACCAGTTTGTGGTAATCTATCTAGATGACATCACGGTCTTCTCTAGGTCAAACAAGGAGCACCGCTGCCACTTGAGGAAAGTTTTCCTGAAGTGCCGGAGGTTTGGCCTATCCCTAAACCCCAAGAAATCTTTGTTTTCTATGAAGGAGGGGAAGTTATTAGGCCATATAGTATCAGCAGAGGTAGTGAGAATTGATCCTAGCAGGGTAGAGGCGATTCAAACCCTGTCACTTCCTAGATCCAAGAAGGAAGTTCAGGCCTTTCTGGGAAAGATAAATTTCTTAAGGAGATTCGTCTTAAATTTTGCTGAGTTGGTGAAACATATCACAGCCATGCTCAGGAAAGGAAATGAAGTAAAATGGACTGCTAAACCCAGGGAATCTTTTATCCAAATAAAAAGGGCATTGATGGAGGCACCTGTGCTGATCAATCCTGACTATTCCAAAGAGTTCCTAATTTTCTCTTTTGCTTCTTTTGATATAGTAGCGGCAGTCTTGTTGCAGAAAAATAAGGAAGGGCGAGAGAAACCCATTGCCTTCTTCAGCAGGGCATTAAGAGATGCAGAGTTCAGGTTTGAAATCATGGAGAAACAGGCCTATGCCTTAGTGAAATCTCTCAAAGCTTTCAGAGTCTATGTACTGCACTCAAGGGTAATCGCATACATTCCTTCGACTTCTGTGAAGGACATCCTTATACAGCTTGATATAGATGGGAGAAGAGGCAGATGGATCGCTAGAATCTTGAAATTTGACTTGGAGATAAATCCCACCAAGTTGGTTAAGGGGAAAGGTTTAGCTAAGCTACTGGATGAATCCAATTACGAAGCCCTGGGCATTAGTTTTATCAATACCTGCTCACGAATTCAGCAAGTTGAGTTGCCCAGTCAACGCTCTCAGGAAGGCGTATTGCTGGCAGAGTGTGCCTGGTATCATGACATTTTGTACTTTCTGTGGGAGTTGAAGCCCCTGGATGGAATGTGTAAAAGTAAGGCAAGATATTTAAAGCTCAAGGCAGTCAGATATTGCCTCATTGGGCAAGTCTTATACTGGAGAGACCCCCTAGGAGTGCTGCTAAGATGTCTAAACCCACTAGAAGCCTAGAAGGTCATGTTTGATTTCCACAGAGGCCTTTGTGTGGGGCATCATTTCTGGAAGACCACAGCTCACAAAATCCTCAGGGCTGGGTATTACTGGCCCATTTTATTCGTTGATGTCAGCAGAGAAATTAGGGCCTTCATCAAATGCCAAAAGTTCTCAGGGAAACAACAGCTTGGGCCACTACCACTGAAGCCTATGATAGCTTCAACACATTTTCAACAGTGGGGGCTAGACTTTATCGGGGAGATTCATCCTCCCTCAAGTGGCCAACACAAATGGATCCTGACTGCAATAGATTATTTCACCAAATGGATAGAAGTTGTCCCTACCAGAAGTACATCCCACAAAGTAATTATCAACGTCCTAGAGGATATCATAGCCAAATTTGGCTTTCCTAGCAGGATCATAATTGATAATGCTACTTCTTTCAAATCTGAGCCTCTCATTAAGTTCTGTGAGCAGTTCCAAATCTCGCTAATTCACTCCACCACCTACTATCCCCAGGGAAATGGTTTAGCCGAATCCTCCAACAAGGGCCTGATAAGGATCATCAAAAGACATTTGGAGGACAACAAAAGGGCCTGGGAGTCGAATTTGAAATTTTCTTTATGGGCTGATCGAGTGACAACGAAGAAATCCCTAGGCACCTCGCCTTTTCAATTGGTTTACGGAGCAGAGGCGGTTTTTCCCACTCAGCTTGCCTTACCTGTGGCAAAGTTCTTTCAAGATTATGAGGGAGAGATGGATCATATGATCAGAAGGATTCATCAGATAGTAGAAGTACAGTAGATCAGGGAACAGGTGAGGGACAACACTCATAGTCATCAGTAAAGGGTCAAACATGCTTTTGACAGGAAGGTCAGGAAGAAGGAGTTCGAGATCGGGGATTTGGTACTTAAGTGGGATGCACCCAGACAGGATAAGGGAAAACATAGCAAGTTTGACGCCCTCTGGATCGGCCCCTTCAAAATCTCTGAGGTCTTCTCAAACAACATGTACCAGTTGCAGGATCTGGAGGGTGAAGAGATTTTCAACAACCCAGTGAATGGGCATTTTCTGAAGAAATGTTTTGTTTGAGCCTTAGACGACTCCTTTGTTTGTAAATATTTTCTGTTAGTTCTTTGTTCATTTTCTGTTTGTATATTTCCGGCTTAGTAAATGACTCCATAGCCCAATAGCAAGGCACTGAAACTGCAGAATGAGTTCTTAGAGCATCACAGGGACGACCCTATCCCCCATGGAGCCTATATGTTAGCGGCAATTCTTGTATTCGGCATCGGGATATCCAGGTCTGCAGGTTGCACGAGGAGTGCCCAAGCGTAGTGCACAGAAAAAGTCCTTTTCGGACTTAAAATCAAGCGAGCGGGCAGGATTATAGTGTCAACGGTCCGGATCCATCCATATGAGTAGATCAATGGTTGGCGGGAAATCACGAATAAGGAAGTTGCGCCGAAGTTAACACAATAGATCGCGCCCATAGTGTCCAGGGGAGAATAACAGTCATCCATCCAGAGGACACGTGGCGTGAGATCTAGTCACGTTGGCGTTTCGGCATTCGAAAGTTCGAGGGGTGAGAGTTTCATGTTGTTCCACATCTCGAAACCCCAAACCCCGATAGCGCTGAAAGCGTCGAACGTGGGGCCCGTGGTATCACGAAACATTTTTAGTCGTCCATCCAAAGGGGACACCTAGCGGAAAACTGAGCCATCTCTGTGTTTCTCTCATCACAATTTCAAGAAGCAAGGATCAGCCCCTTCATATCCGCGAACGCTGAAAGCACCTTGGGGAGTAAGCGCAGGGCCACAGCCCACGGTCACTTGAAAAAGGAAGAGAGTTATGCAAAGGTGCCGAAGTGTCAGGTTTTACCACAGAAGGGAATACCACGTCGTCCAAGACCAGTTCATCCCGACATCGATCCTGGTCCTCGCTAAAGAATTAAATGAAGCTGAATAGAGGCAGTTGAAACCTCATCTCACTTATTGAATGCAAGGTTTGGGTGTTCCGACAGACAGTCTGCCCGAGACAGTCCTATACACTGATTTTCTCCAAAGGGTCATGGCTGGTCCTCATCTGACCAGAGAAAGTCTGCGCATGCCATGTTGGCCTTTAATGTTGCAACTATCTCCCCTGTAGGAGCCATGCGCAGTTAAGGCGGCGTCTGACAAAAGTTATGCGTCCGAATTCGGCTGAAGGGACACCACGCCTTGGAGGACTGAACATGCCTCTGATAGGCGAATTTTGCTGAGTATATAGACTCAGTCTTTGTATTTTGTAAGCTATCGATGGTAGAGCGAGGCTCCCAATTGTAATGTTTTAGAAGACGCTCTAGTTTTCTGGTTATGCATCTGTATGTAAGATTTCTGGTTTTATGAAAGATAGTTTCCCTGTTTCATCTAGTTTTCATCTCATACTGAGGGAGTTCATGATTGACTGATTCACATGAATTATTGCAGTTGCGTTGTGATAAAGGTTTTATTGTGACACTATTGTATTCTCTGGTTTTTTGCGTTTGAATGTAAGATGATCTCGCGTTTAAATGCATTCTCCTACAGTCTACTAGAAACCTGATGTTGACAATAGACCTTTGCATCTCTCTGATATAATTCTTCCCCCCTACTCACCCTTACTACAACTCACTGTCTGAAGTATGTCCAAGACCTAACCTACCCATGCGTGTCGGGCCTAGTTTCGGAATTGAAACAATATCATCCGAGTTTACTTCCATTCGATCACCTCTTCCATACACAAACCGTGACATAAACTGATGGGCGTCGGGATCTGCTCCTGCTGCAATCAAGGAGTGACTTCCGTCACCAACACCCATGATGCGGCTGACCTCTCAACCAAGTTCTGGTACACCTTCTACCTCAACTTACAACATGGGAACCAGTGAAAGTATTACGCCTTCCTATGCACCCTACGGATCATTGCCACAAAATAATCCATACTTTCCATTTCCTGGCCCTCCACAGCCAACGAATCCTCCACAAGGACAACCACATGCTGGGGTTAACTTTGTTCAGCCCTCTCCCATTCAGAAATTTCAAAATTTTGAAGAACTGATGCAGAAAATCCATCCCATCAGCCGAATAGTGCCAAAAATAAAGGAAAAAAGTGAAACAATAATAACCCTAAGCTAGGGGGAAATAACCCCCAACAAAACCAACCTGCTTGGGGAAACCAAAACTAGGGTCACCAAAACCACCAATGGGGCAATAACAACAAACACCAAGGGAGGAAAAACAACAACAACCTCCGAACAAACTTCCCTTGCCCTCTTTGCAGTGAGCATGACCATTACACTCACCATTTCCCCCAAATTTCTGACTTCAAATAGATGAAAGATTCCATGAATGCGCCATGTCCTCCTATGCCACCTACCCCTTAGCAGGCCCCACAAAAATGTTTGCAGCAACCACCCCCGACTATATTGCAAAACCCTATTCCACACCAAGGTGTGATGAATACCTATCAATAGATGCATCCTACCCCACCACAAATAGGACAGTGTCAACTCCCTGGAAATTCGATGGACCACAATATCCTCCTCACTAGCGAAGAATACATTCTCTTGCAAACATGTAGTAGTCAATACAACACACCCCCATAATCTACTCCCACCACTTCAGACACAGTTCCAACTACATCCAAACAACCCTTTATGATTCCACGCCCTAACACTGAACCCCTCATTCATATTCCTTGCAACCCATTACGGTGGAATGTCAACATCCCTCAGGCTAGGGAAGCACATAATTACAGTCTGGTCGATGACTTGGTGCAATATCTTACAACCATGTCAGTATTGGAGGTCCTCCAAACCTATCCCACTCAACAAAAATCCTTTATTTCCGCCTTTGGGGCAATCGACCCTACTAATACTAGACTCATCATATTTGATCTAGATTGTGGGGAACCTCGTCTCCCCTCTTTGGTAGATTTCTAGATACTCGTCAAAATTTAGAACATCACGGTTCATCGATGTATCATTGATGAAGGTGCATCCCCATGCATCATGTCCAAAACTATATGGCATAAACTTGGCTCCTCTGAGCTAATACCATCTGCCATCACTTTGAGAGCTTATGAAGGATGACCATCTTCTCCTGAAAGGCTCTTTCAAAATATCCCCATTGAACTCGGGGGAAAAACCATCCTTCAGACATTGAGGTTATTGATGCACCGCTCGATTACAACATCTTGTTTGGACATAGCTACATGTACGCTATGAAAGCAATGGCCTCTTCTTTATTTCGAGCGATGATGTTCCCCCACAATGGGAAGATCATCACCATCAACCAAGTTTCACATTATGAGCCTAACCACTCATCTAACATTGATAACATCTTACCTCTCTTCCACACTAGTTCCGATGCATATCCCCTCATGGATATGGCCCCCAGAATTTTCAAAGACCCATCTTTTCTGGGGAAATACCACAGAGCACCCCCGCTCATACACCCTGTAGAAGAAGTGTGTGTCATATCTTCCCATGGAATTGAAACTGGAGATACCATTCCTCCCACAGAGGCTTCTCCACTCCTTGACTTCCCACTAGTCGAAGAAATCCTACCTTAGGGACCCTTTGAGATCCCTACAACACCACTTATCCCCGATTTCACCCTCCCCTAGGGTCAAATATCAGTTTGGGAGACCATCCCCCAAGCCATTACTCAAATTCCCTTCTTCTACCCCCCACCAGGAGTACAAGCTTTCCAGGCAGCCACAACGCTTACCCTTCCCAACATGGTGCTCGCCATTCTGGTATGGTATCTACACCCACCCACGATGGTTCCTCAACCATCCCTCCCTCCCCAAATAAAGGGAATCCCGATGTATATTCCAATACTAACTCCAACCATACCTCCCTCACCCCCACTTTCCAGCACCACCACGACTGTTGGGGGTAGACGAAATAAGAAAGAGCCCACCACTCCACTTCCTCCCTGAGTTCAACCTCCTTGCACACTATGCGAGAGAGAGGGACACCCCACAAATAGATGTCCCTCTCTCCTCGAGTTACACAATTTGATCCAACTCCCTCAAGCCACCACATCAGTAGTTGCTTCACCAAGCACACCCAATACTACTACCGGGTCCCCTACTACAGGGAGTAAAGGGCTACGAACCAGATTCACATATGCTATATGTTCATAGTATGGCCACTACACTCATGATTTCCCTTCCTTACCTTAGTTCCGATAGACACTAATGGTCGTACGCCAAAGATTTCAACAAGACCCCTCTCCGCCCACGTCATCGAGTACCCATGTCATTGACATCCATTATGTCATGACCTTAGTCAAAGAATGTATGAGGTTCCCTTACTCTCTTTATGACTCACTTGATCATTTCATGTACCAGTGTCCTACGATCATTAAATACAGATGTCGTCAAATGGCCCTTATTCAAAATCCTCCAACCACCTCACTTCCTATGATGTAAGTGATTCCCCCTATTCCTTGTCCAGATACTATCCACATCATTTCCCTTGAACTTGAGTCACTTCCCACCCCCTGATGGTTCATGGATAGACTGTCTGAGGATTTTCTCCCAAATCTCCCCAATTCCCTGGTTCATATCCCTCGGGAAATATTACCCCTAACCAAAGTTTATAACCCACAGTGTCTGGACATTTGGTTTATGTCAAACACAATATCGCACCATAGTTGTGATACATCCTCTACATCTTCCCCACCTCAAAACAATCACATGGTGACAATCACCAATGTTACTTCCCCGGATCCCCTGTATTCTCGCATTTTCCACTGCAATGAAGATATCCTAGAGGAAGTAACTACCCCCGATTTCCCATGGAATGCACTCGATCATCGAGTGCTCTTTCTCTCACATGAAGCCTTTAACCCTCCTATCCAATCCTCCATATGTGCAATAGAAACTAAGGATTTTATTCCATCAGGGCATATAAACTAGTTCAACAACCCTATCCCTTCCCCCAGTGCTTTTAAAGAAGGCAACATGGCCAATATTTCCCCCACTATCAAAATTGACATTTCCATCAAACCAGGAATCATAGAGGAAATTACCATTGGCACTGCATGCTCCCCTGAAGAAATCACAACTTATAAAGATCTCTTTCAGGAATACCGAGATATTTTTTCCTGGTCATACATAGAGATGCCTGGCCTCGATCCTTCTATCATCGAACTTAACATTGACACATGGCCTGATGTCGCCCCAGAACGTCAAAATAAAATACCACTTCACCTATCTAAATCCATGGCTATCAAAGAAGAAATTGACAAGTTACACGCTGCTGGGTTCATATACCCCATCGCATACACGTCATGGGTCTCCAATCCTGTCCCTGTCAACAAAAAACAGGGCATTATTCACATCTACACCGATTTTCATGATCTAAATCATGCTTGTCCAAAAGAAAATTTCCCAACGCCTTTCATCGACCAAATGATTGATGATTGTGCTAGCCACTAGGCCTTGTCCTTCATGGATAGGTTCTCTGACTACAATAAAATCCATATCCATCCTGCAGATCAGTATAAGACCACATTTACCACCCCCTGGGGCATTTTTCTTATCGTGTCATGACTTTTGGACTAAAAAACGTAGGTGCGACGTTCCAATGGGCCATGACTTACATTTTCCATGATATCACTTGCATCATTCTCGCTTACTTGGACGACCTCACTGCTCACTCCAAGTAATGAAGTCAACATCTAGATGACTTACGGGTCATCGTTCAACGATGTCGACAGTACAATATCCAATTGAACCCCCTCAAGTGTGTGTTTTGCGTCACTGTCGAATTCCTTGTTGGGTTCATCGTCTCCCAACACGACATCACTCTGGACCCCCTTAAGGTCCAATCTATCATAGACATTCCCTCACCTAGGAATTTGTGCCAACTGCAGAGCCTACAAGACAAAGCCAACTTTCTTCGACACTTTGTCCTAGATTACAACACTCGCACGCACAATTTTCTTCTCTTACTACATCATGATATCCCCTTTTGATGGGATGAACATTCCCAAACCGCTTTTGATGATTTAAAAGCAACGTTGTCTAGTGCCCCTTTGATTAGTCCTCCCGACTATGATCGCGACTACATTCTCTACCTTTCGGCCTCAATCGTTTCCATAGTAGGAGTTCTCATCCAAATAGGGGATGATAACCACGAGCATGTTATTTACTAAATCAGTAAAATCCTTTCAAGAGCACCCATGAAGTACAATCATGAAGAGAAACTCGCCCTCGCAGTCCAGAAGCTACCTCATGCAGTACTTTCTTAGTCAACGACAAATTAATGGTAAATTTGCCTGATGGATTGTCATTCTTCAAGAATACGACCTGGAGTTTTCAACTCCCAAAAGAAAGAAAGGAATTTTTCTCACCGAAATCATCACGATGTTTCCCTCAGATGCTACAATTTTACCCATCAATACGGATTTTCCCAACGAACACCTCTTCTACATCCCCTCAGTTGACCCCTAGTATGGTGACCTTCTCATCTACCTTCGAACATAGAAGTTTGGGTCTCATCTCTATCGAGACGATCATCAGTGCATTCTCCATCAGGCCCCTCGATACCTCCTCATCATTGACATTTTATATCGACATGGAGTCGACGCCATACTCCATCGATGTTTGACCAACAACAAAGTAGACATATCCTTGCATGATTGCCATAGTAGCGCCTACAGTGGCGACCTCTTAGGGATGTCCACTGCCAAAAAAATCATTCAAGCCAGATACTTCTGGCCCACATTGTTTCATGACTCCATCCATGTTGTCAAGCGATCTGACAAATACCAACTTTATGAAAACAAAGCATGAGCGCCACCCTCTCTTCTACATCCAGTCATCACTACCGACCCCTTCTACAACTGGGGCATATACTTCATGACTTGCAACCCTCCATCTAGCAATGGGCACAAATACATCATCATGGAAGCAGACTACTTTACCAAATGGGTCTAATCCATGCCTACCTTCAACAACACCGCTGACACAACAACGCATTTTTTCTTCAACCATGTAATTACCCTCTTTGGAGTCCCACTACAGTTAGTCTTCGATCACGATAAACACTTTGAGAATGAGATCTTCGTCGAACTCTCCTCAAGGTTAGGCTTCTCCCATGAGTTTTCCTCCCCATAATCTTCCAATCTCCTCTAAAAACCACTTGTCAACTCACTTCAGCCGCAGGTACAAATGAGGTGGCATTGTGGCACCCACAACTATATATCGCCCCCTTTGCCAAACTTCCACACTAAATTGCAGGAGCTCAGAGCCTCTATTTTTTGATTCATCTTTAGCCATGAAATCAGGATCCCATCGTCTACACAGTCACCTTCCCCAGGCCACCATCAACACCTGGATCTATGGGAGAATTTTTCTCATATCATGCCCAGGTATGCATGTTCATGTTCAAAATTATCAAATAGTTGTTATATGTTATTTATCTTCAGATATTGTTCACGTTGGGTATTCGATTTTAATGTGTGCAGGTACTTGGTCATCACAAACCAATGCAACCCCTTTAGGTATATGATCGACACTGACATGTAATCATTCCCTCTGAATACCAATTGCATCTCCAAGTCACACCCTCAGACATTTGCCTATATGATCCTCACATTCAAATCTGCAGTACTATCAGCTATGCTACAATTTGGTATTGTCACTCGATAACATTCTCCCCCACATGAATTTTCCCATTCATAGTCCCCCTTGGCACTTTGACACTCATGTTTTTTTCACCCCTTAGGGATGGGAGTCTCGATAGTCTTACGCATTTCCGAGAATCAACCACATACTCCTTCTACTCATTTTTCTAGCTTTCCCAATGGACTCCCAGGTTATCTCATCAAGGTTTTATTTTGACTGCACCCCTGTAGTATCATTAACCCTCCATTTCATCTACAATCAGTTTTCCCATCTACAAATTTCCCTACATTTATTTAACTCATACAGAAACCCACTCATGGGGCCCCCACCCTCCACCAGTTCTCCATGCAACTTGCGCCCTCATAGGCCAAGCCATCCTGCACTGGGGCACCTATTTTTGTATTTGTACACTCATCCCAAATTATTCTTTATTCATTTTTTCATTGTAAAAAGCCTTTGTTTCCAACATTTACATAGGTTTTTGTTGTTGCCCTTGGCGACCTCCTTTTCATGGAAATTCAACCCATGTCGTCCTTGGTTGGGGAATTCAATATCTTCCACTCATGTTGACATCTTCCATAAACCCCTAGTATCCCACAGTCCATGTACCCCTGATCTCTGATTTTTTCCACTTTGTCACGCCTCTGGCACAATTTACACCTATGTCTCGTTGTCCCCGTGATGCTAGATCTAGTTTCACAGGTTGCTTCCACTCATCCTTCACATATATCCCCAACTAAGTGAAATCTTGAGTCTCACCGCATATTGACTTCGTCCATGTTTCTCATCAGTTCCTGATCTTATCCAATGGATTTCATGAAGCCCTTTTGATTCTTGGAGTCACGTCTCCCTTTCTGTTGACATCAAAAAAATTTCTAGAAGAGTGACAATATCTTGACTCTCATTACCTTTACAATGAAGAGTCTCAAATGACACAGAGAGAACCATCATTTCCCTCTACTGTTGTTGACCCCCATAAACATTCGACTTCAACACAATATCATGTTACGTGGGTCTTACTATGTGACTATTGCAGTTGTTTTGTACTAGTCGAATACCATTGAATTCATTAGGCCATCAATGGCTACGAGTCATAGACACTTCTTACTTGCATCCTTGACTCTTTTTAGAGCATTTTCGTCATCAGAATTGTCATGTGTCATTATCAAACTGCCTCGAAGGGCGCTACCGTTATCTACATTAGCATAGAACTTCAGTTACTGTGATACATTTTTGAGTTACATTACACGAGCATGGGGCATTCCCACCTCATTTGTATACATATTTTATTTTCCCCTACCTAGAGAAAGGTTTGGGTCCCACCATTTCCGCTCTCCCTCCGACGGATCGCTCTTGCAGTTCTTATCAACACTCTTCATTACAATGGAACTCTCAATAGAAGAAACATTGATGTATTTCGGCTATACATATGCTCCTAACCTCACACATCAGGGGGCATCTGTTATCACTAAAATTTCGTCCGCAAATGGTTACAGGAATACAACATCTCCAAACACCTATTAGTTCACCTGCAGCCCCAAAAATGAATTTTCAAAAGGCACAAACTATACAACTAGTCAAAAAATTGACATGTGCCAAAACACTAAAGGAAGCGCACGCACGTGCGTAGGCCAAAGAAGCCAAAAGAGCGCACATGCGGCCGATGCATGAATGTGTACGAGAAAAGCCATGCACTCCTGTGAACGACACATTTATGGTTCCTGTCATCCCCTCACCCACTTTTGGACCAACTCCCAACTTGATTTGACCCTCAAATCCAAGATGAATCTGAGTGGGGGGCTGGTCAAAGACCTAAGGGTTCCCTAAAGGGCCCCTTGTTCAAACTAAAGATCGGTTGGATATTTCCTCAAAGACTTGCTATAAAAAGAGGCCATGGGTGCACTAAGAATTCAAGAATCTCATTGTATTGTTATGTTGCCTCTATTCTCCTACAAGAAACCTCTTTTCTTCTTGGAGCATACTAGCATCATATAAATAAGCTATTGACCTCACCTCTTAAGGGAATGGGCTCGTATTTCTTCACCATTTTCTTTCTAGTTTATCATTTGTAAGAAGAGCTCTCACATAGGGACTCAAGAGCCCTCCCAAGGAGGAAGAGGGGATCCATAAGTCCTCCTTTATCTGTGGTGTTTGCCCACTACTATAGTTAGCCATTGGTGGCACGATTATTGGTAATCTATTTGATTGATTTTGGTTCTAACTTCCTTATGCATTTTAGTTTTGTTTCTTTAGTTGTTTCTAGCTTAGTTGTTTGTTTATTTCATGTGATTGAATTGTCAAATTCATACACTAACCTTTGTCTTGTCTAGAAGACCCAACTAGACTTGCAAGTTCCCTTCTTTTTCTCATTCAAGTGGTGAAAGGGACACAACACATTGTTCAGCCCCCAAGATCTTCCCTACTTGATTGAGAACCTCATTGTCTCTCTTATATGATATTTCCTTTGGTGGACGATTGAAGTGGTGGAGGCCCAACTAAAAGGGACTTAGTTTCTCGGTTCCGAACCGTGCTGACACATAAGTGTTGGATATATTGTCATTGATGTCAATAGTTGATGTGATGATCTGTTGTTAATGATGAATTACCATAGATGAGATTTTCATTGATGTCAACAAGTATATTAGTTAGCAGAAGATGTCAAATAGTATGCAGAGATTGAAAGTGTAAGCTCAGAAGGAGAAGCGAACAATATGAAGATCAAAAGCTTAGAAGGGAGAACACAATACGTTAGCAAATGCAGAGATAGGATGAAGCAATTTGTGATTATCATTGATCACGATAGGATTAACAATGTTCCTATGATAAAAGCTTAGGAGGGTTAGCGAAAAAAGATCAAAGCTCAGAAGAGATGGCGCAATGAATTTCAGAAGAAACGTTGGACGACGAGTCAAACAATATATAATGACTATTGTCAAAAAAAGATTAAAGATCAGGAGAGTTAACGAATGAAGACAAAACGATCATAAGAGATGGCATGATAAAATTCAGATCAAATCAAGACTATCAGATCTACAAGCCAGATCAACGACAGGGATGGATTGCAGGGAGAGAAAGAAAAATTAAAATACTCACCAGTTACAATCCTGTAATCCGTCTAGATCGTCAAATCTCATAGCTTCAAAGATCTACGACTGCGGCTGATTCGACAAATGACCAGTTTAAGTAAGATTAAATCATGACCGTCGGATGTGAAATCGTCAAATATACAATAGGGATAGATTGTGGAGATTGAAAGGAGAATTAAACATCGTGCTTGTTCCAATCCCATAATTAGTCAGGACCGTCTGATCTTAGAGTTTCGAAGATCAACGATTGTGGTTAACTCACCAACACTGCATAACTTCCAATTGTGGAGTTTGGGTGACGAGTTAAATCACTCGCAATTCGTGGTTCTACAATCATCCTTGATCGTGGATTTGATTCAAGAATCTTCACAACCGTTGGATCACTTTTGAGTGGAAGGACAGGA
This sequence comes from Picea engelmannii, assembly GCA_009831015.1. Taxonomy (NCBI): domain Eukaryota; kingdom Viridiplantae; phylum Streptophyta; class Pinopsida; order Pinales; family Pinaceae; genus Picea; species Picea engelmannii. The sequence goes on along the minus strand of ML795490.1, from coordinate 145,985 downwards.
TAAGTGGGGAAAAATGATTGAGAATTCGATTATGCGAATTCCCGTCAACTGTCGGATCACTTTCGAGTGGAACGACAGGATAAGCTAGCAAAGCTGCATCACAGAAAGATTGATCCGTCAATCTAAGACCCTGATCAACGAACACAATTCACTTTAGGTCTAAAGTTGCGAGAAGGTTATGCTCCAGAAAGTCTGAGATTTGAAATTCTCGAAATGCGAATCTCCGTCAGCCGTTGGATCATTATGAGTGGAAGGACAGGATAAGCTAGAGGATTTGCAACACAGACAAATCAAGCCATCGATCTAGGATCATGATCAACGAAAAACATTTAATTTTAGGTATAACTATGCGAGGAGGTTACGCTCAGGAAAGTTTGAGACTTGAAATACCCAAAGCTCGAAAATCTAAAATGAATAAGGATCATCGGATTTGGAGGAAATACAAGGACCGTTAGATCAGGGTTGTTGGTCAACAAACCACGTTAGTAAGAACTATCAGTAGATCAAGTCAACAAGAACATGTGGCAGACCATGTCAGAAGACCAAATCAGCAGACCACGTCAGCAAGGATATGTGGCAGACCATGTCAGTAGACCACATCAATGAATACACATGGCATAATCAGATGATGTCAAGCGTCAAGAGGAATTTGGCTCATGCCATGACAACAAGTGATGTAAGAAATTTACGTCACTCTGGGAGAATTCCTTCAAGAGTTTCAAATGTCAAAAGTCACGAAGTCTCGAAAAATGAAGATCCGAAGTCTCTCTCAGCCGTTGATCTAAGATACACCGGGAGTTAGGACAACCATTAGATCTAGGAGAAGAACATGTACCACATGAGGATCCACATCAGCAAGACTATGTCAGCAAGGACACATGGTACAATCAGACATTGACAAGTGTCAAGTTGATTCAACATTTCAGGTACACGCAAATCACAAATCCGAGTGACACGTGGCAACTACTAGGATCATGACACATCATCCAGTGACATAAGTAAGTGACATCACTCTGGATGAAAGAAGGGGTTTGAGATTTGAAATCTTTGAAGTCCGGAGACCTGAAGGAGATATCGATCGTTAATTCAAGAGGGACACGTGTCAATGGTTTGTCATCTCCAGAAGATTGACGTATGGAGGAAAGAAGGGGTTGAGACTCGAAATCTTCGAAGTCCAGAGACCCAAAAGAGATATTGACCGTTGATCTGATGTTCAGTTGCATTCTCAACCATTGATCAAAATACAGTGGAAGGATAACGTAAGTATAATAGACGAAGTCATGGAGTAAATGATGGCCATCCATATCATTGCTTGATTAAGTCCTGGCTGTTGGTTTAAGAAATGAAGGATAGATGTAAGGATCGAATATAACCATTGATCTGGTTCTGAGATATAAATGTGAACCGTTCGATCTGTTCGACGATATCGTATTCAGGGGATTTGAAATGTCGGAAGTCACGAAGAACTGAAGGGTGAAGACCCGAAGTCCCGACAATTTTCCATCACATCGGGTGATTGAATCATGACCTTTGAATCAATAAACGCTCAAGACCTAACGTTTGGTCAACGCCATTGGTCATATGGTAAAGAGATTTGAAAGGGAAGAATGTAATGCGTCTCTTAAATTGTTAAGCAGGTGGTTCTACGCCATTGACCATATGAACATGGTTTGAAGGAAGCTCCAATCTCTGTTATCATAGAGACGAAGGAAATCGATCCATGCTTGTGATCGATTTTTGAAAGGAAAGGGGATGCGAGGTGTAATGCTAAAGACCTGGATTGATGATCTCTGGTGGTCCCAAAAGTTATTGTAAATGAACAAGTTAGTTATAACTTGTTTCACAAGTCGACTCAATAACTTAAACAAGCTTTGAGCATAAACAAGTATAAATACAACCATGATTGGTTCACTTGAAATGATGCTTGTGGATGAAGAGTGGATTTTGAAGTGAAGAGGCAGATCTAGACCTAAGGTCCGTGCGAATATAGGAGAGATGTAGAAGTGAAGAAGGCACAAATATATCAGAGGAAAGATAAAGCGAAGAAGGCACAAATTTCAAGGAGAAGATGAAATGCGGTGATGAGCATTTATGATATACCTCTGATCATGAGATATATTTGATTCTATAATGGATCACTGCTACTGGAGTTGAATGAACTCTAGTTGGATAGACTATGTTCTATTAGCAATATGGGTCTTACAGCAAGATGGGTCTTTCTTGAGAGTTGGTGCTCTCTAAGGAGTTAGTGCTCCTTACTTCAGTTGGTGCTGAAACAAATTAGTTGGTGGTGGGAAAATCCTTATTATTATATTCACATATATTCATATAAATTATATACAAACATATGGTATCTTCTATGTCCATTGTGATTATTATTTGATTGTTCTTAATCTGTTCAAATATGTTTTAACTGCTAACTTGTAAGAAGAAGAAAAGTTAGAATAGTCCACACACTAATTCACCCCCTCCCCCCTCTTAGTGTGAGCAGTGTGTTCAACAAGAAGTTTGTAATTCATTCACTTATGTTGATTACATTTTAATAGAAACACTCTTTTCTCGTCCAATTAATGACTTGCAAATATTTGAATTGTTATTCCATGGACATATTTGTTATGAATATTGATGGACTATGCTATTGAATTGCTAACTTTATATATTATCACCATATGCTTACATTTCTTAGTTGTTGAGGAAAAGTTGCAGGTGTATCTCTTTGAGTCGAGTGCTCAACGGTGGACTTCATCGAACGTCTGGACGAGGTAGGATCCTTATCTTGTCTAGTTAGCATATTTGTTTATATAACATACTTGGGATTATAGTTGATTTCTACAGTCATTTCTGTCTGTTGTGGTTTACCCCATGCCATAGAGAGATTTTCCTTGCAACAATTTTAATTCACAACACTCAATCACATGATCTAAAACCACATAAATTTAATATTCTTCTTAAGTTTTTCTTTGACCCAAAAATTTCCTAAATAAATCCCTCCCATCACTTCTCTGTTGGTTAAGACAAAATTCCAAGAATTCAATTGTATATGGCCACAAATGATACAATTTTGACTAGTATTTTAAATGAGTGTCTTGGTGAAAGAGATTCAGAGTCTTCTTTTCCCTTTTGGTAGGCTTTATAAAAAAAATAAAAAATTCTCCAATTCTACTATCAACACATTATACTTAGGTGAATTTGCACAAACTAAGGGTTTGCATCATGCAATACATGATATACCTTCTATACATTTGGAAGGACTTATGAAAGAATCATTACATGTATTTTTTTATGTTTGATTGATTTAGATATAATGGAAGATTGACAATCAACCACCCTTGTGCTATTGGGTCCCAGTCCTTTGAATTTCATGCTAGATTGAACTATTTAATGAATGGTTTTGTTAGATATAAATTATAACTAAAGTAAATTTAAAAACTACTATCATAATGAAACAAGGATGCATGGAAACATATACCTGCCTCTATGAGGGAATTCATCATGCTTAAATGGAAAAGGTTGAATGATAAGTATATGCTACTCTGTGGAGGTCTAGTTCATTCGAATTTGGATGGATCAAATTTCTGCGAATGGTTGAAATATTCATATTTCCTATAGGTCAAGTTCACATTCAAACCTGGATGTACTTAATAATAGTGTGTTATACATGTATATTTTTTTATTGTTATACAATTGTGAGAATTTATGTCTCTAATAAGGATTTCATGCATGGCTCACCTTCCATCATGTAGAGATTGTAAATCCATCGTAAGTGAAATATTTGATATCCTCGCGAAAGGTTCTTTGAATGAGAGGGTACAATATAAGTGCTTTGTGAGCCTATCTCCATGATATAATGGAAATATGTCATTATTACTGAATCTAATATTGGGCTGGGTCAACAAATCTGTCATGATTATGGCCAGATCGTGGTGAGAGATAGATACAACGCCAATATGACACAAAAATCCAATGCAAAATGACGTGGGTTTTTAAATAATGTTTTATATTTCTTATATGACAACAAAAATCCAATGCGAAATGACTTGGGTTTTTAAATGATATTTTATATTTCTTAATTGCTAAGCATTATTTACAAATCCTCTTTTAAACTTTTGATGATGTCTACATAGTTGTCACAATGATGGTTATGTTGGAGAGGTGTGACAAGGAAAAAAACTTGACAACTTTGAAAAAATCGTTGTATTTTTCAACGGATAATGTAATATTGTTCTTGAACAAGATATGCAAAAACATTACTAGTGGTAATAGGCTCACCTTTAATTTTTCCATCACGTGCAAGCTTGTACAAACCTTTTGCATCCCTTTCTTCAGAAATCTCTAGTGGGATATTCATAAAGATCTACAAAGACTAGCGTGTATGTGTATGTCTATCAATGCTTTGTTCACCAAATTGATTTAAACTTGCCAAAATATTATATTTCTTTGAACCCAAGTGAATTTACAAGAAAAAGTGCACGACATGCATCCCAATCCTTCTGGTAGGGAGATATTAAGATAGCAATGCATATAAGACTAGCATCCACAAAAATCTTTGTCATCTCACCTAAATATTCAGTGACTTTTGTAAAATTCTACTTTCAAGCATTTTACAATTGAGAGCAGAACTACAAAAATCAACTAGGAAATAATAGTTTAAGTAAATAATATAAACTAGATTTCGGTTGTGTTAAGAAAGACTTGGAAATAATGGAGCAAGAGCCAGTTGACAAAGTCAATTGCAAGAGTCGGTTGCATAGTTGAACTCTACTTCACTTAATGTAGATTCTAGTTTTCTATGGTTTTTTGTAACCGACTAAGTAGAGTCGTTTCCTATATAATAATGTAATCAGTCTTCATTGAATAATATAGATTGTGAGCGGAGTCTCACCTGTGTGTTGTTTTGCCTAATTCTAAGTTGGTATCAGAGCCGTGGAAGTGAGGAGCCACAAAAGTGAGGTGCGTCAATTTCTAGAAGTCTACAGGTCCCTCCTCTGGAAGGGTGCGACGACATACTACTCAAACTTTACGCATGTTTGAAAACCTAAAATTTCCGCACTCCAACTGTGTATTACAATGCGTAAATCCTTAAAAATTTCTGCACTCCAAGTGAATCATGAGGTGTGAACTCGCCACACTCTAAGGTAGCATGAGGTGTGGAAATGTGTGTGTTTGCGCAAGCTGTGTGGGTTCGAGCTAGACAAGGGCGCAATTTCGAGGAGCGTCGATGTCAGTTTTTTGGTAAAGCATGAGTTTTACTACGTGGTAAGGAGAGATTGTGTGGGTTGTTGAGTGCAGATTTTTAGTGAAGGCACCCACACCATTTTTTTCATGACGGAAACGCCATTGAAGGTTGAGGCAAAACATGAAGTTTTTTACTGTGTCAGGTTGATGTATGAAGGAGGTGAAAGTTTTATTGGAGTTTCCAACCAAGAGGTGAATTCAAGATCTTTGGCCACTGATTGCTTCTAATTCTGATTCAAACACATTGAAATCATTGCCATGATTCTTTCTGTGTGAGATTAGATAATCTGCCAGAGGAGATCAACACTTTGATTCATGCATGCTTCATGTAAAGGAGATCATTAGTGAGTGAGGTATAATTTTTTTTATTAAAAGTGGATTTTTTCTTTTGAGGTACAACCTCTTTCTTATTAAAGTGGATATTTTTGTGAAGTATAAACTTTTTTAAGTGGATATTTTGTGAGGTATAAACTTTAAAAGTGGATATTAAAGTTTATTCAAGAGAATATCATTTGTGAGATCTCTTATGGGAACATTTGTTTTATGAAAACAAAAGTTTGGTGATTTGGGCATTTAGAAATCTAGCACAGGCACCCAGAAAGGAAGGGTGTGCTGAGGTTATTTGCATATTCTTGGTGATTCACCTTTGGTGATACAAGGATCTGTTGTTTGATTGAACGAGCAGACATTTGCAGAGATGGTGAATTCTCTAGAAGAAACCTACCTCAACGAATCAAACAAGTTAGATGGCTCGAATTTCATTAACTGGAAATTCAAGATGCAGACCTTGATGGAGGGCTATGGTGTCTGGAACATTACAAAGGGAACTAAAGTGAAACCTGATGCAGCTGCAGGTGCACCAACAACACAAATCCAAGATTGGGAGAAGCACGAAAACAAGGCAAAGGTACTATTGTGTATGTCTGTTAAAGATAGCATAATTACACATATTAGAGAAGCTAACACTTCTGCTGAAACGTGGACATCGCTTAAATCCTTGTATGAAACTAGCAATACGAATCACATTTTGTTCCTAAAAACTAAATTGCTAGGCATTAAGATGGATGGAAATGAATTTGTTAGTTCATTTTTGGGTCGTATTAAAGAGGTGAAAGAAAATCTAGGAAATATAGGGAAAACTGTTTCCAACACTAATCTGGTCACTATTACCTTAAATGGTATGCTAGAAGATTATCAGATGTTCATAATTGGTCTTGCAACAAGGGAGAAACCTCCTATTTTTGAAGAAATAACATGTAGTTTGATACAAGAGGAAGAGAGGCACGAGAATTTGAAGACTCACAATATAGATTTGGTACTGTGGTCAAATAAGAGATCCTTGAGAGGAAGATCACAAGAAAGAGGCAGCGGAGGTCATTCATCATAGAGAAGACAATCCCTAAGGCCGAATCAAGGTATGTCATTCTAACAAGAATGAGTCAAAGATTTTTTTTTATTGTGGTCGACCTGGACATATTGTTAAAGACTGTCATAAGAAGAAGAGTGATGAGGCTAGGAATAAACCTATAACACATTCAGGTCATTATGCAAAAAAATCCTCAAATCATGATCTCAGATTGTTTATTGCTAGTGATGATATTGATGAACCCCCAAATTTTGATTCATGGGATCTTAGGCTGTTTGTGTCTAACGATGCTTTATCTACTAAATTGGATGATTATGATGCCTGGTTTGTGGATTCCAGAGCATCAACACATATGACATGTAATACGATGTGGTACACTAATTTTAAAGAAACAAAGAATGGAGCCAACATATATCTTGGAGATGACCGCGCTTATCAAATCAAGGGATATGGAGACATTCCTATGACATTTCTGAATGGTACTATTCGTCACATTCACAATGTGGTGTATGTGCTAGGGATAAATAAAAATTTGATCTATGTTTCCACCATTACAGATCATAACTTGAAGGTTGAATTCTTCAAGAATTATTGCATAGTGAAGGATCTACTGGACCAATTCAAAACTGTTGCAATGGGAGTCAGAGAAGGAGGCATATACAAACTTGATGTTACTAGCAAAACACATCACACACTGACCTCTGCAACTATGCTAACAGAGATTCTTTGGCATCAAAGGTATGGCCACATCAATCACCACGATTTATTGTTATTATAGAAACATAATATGGTTGAAGGACTCCCCATGTTAAAGAATGAGAATGTTGCTTGGGATGGATGTGCATTAGGAAAGATGCACAGAGATGAATTTCCCTCTAATCTTGATAGGAAAAAGAGAGATGTTTTAGATCTTGTGCATACTGATGTTTGCGGGCCTATGAAGACTAGGTCTTTAGGAGGTGAATTTTACTTTCTGTTATTTATTGATGATTGCATGAGATACACATGGGTTTATTTCCTTAGAAAAAAAGTGATCTTTTCGAGTACTTTAAGGAATTCAGAACCATGGTGGAAAAGAAGACAGGAAAATACATCAAAATACTTCGTTTAGATCAAGGGGAGAGTAGAAATCAGACGTCTTCATCAAATATTGCAAAGATCATGGAATCATACAATAGTTTACAATACCCCACACTCCACAGGAGAATGGAGTGGCTGAAAGGAAAAACAAAACTCTGGTAGAGTGTGCATGTAGTATGATGAAAGGTCAGAATCTCTCGAATGCATTTTGGGCTGAAGCCATAAATACTGTAGTTTATTTAAAGAATATAAGTCCAACAAGGTGTCTTGATAATGTTACTCCTTTCGAAGCCTTGTATGGTTCCAAACCTACAGTTCATAATTTGAAAGTATTTGGGTGTAAGGCTTTTTCTCATATTCCAAAGGAGAATAGGAAGAAATTGGATGCTAAAGCCATTAAATGTATTTTCATTGGGCACTGTTCTAAATTCAAAGCATACAAACTGTTTGATCCTTCTACTCACAAAGTATTTGTGAGTAGAGATGTACTTTTCCATGAGAAGGAAGGAGAAAATCATGACAACAATAGTCATGAGGAATGGCATAGAATTCTTGATGAAAGAGTTAAAGAAGAGGAACAACAACCATCATAGTACTAGCCACAACCGCAGCGACAGTAACAACAACAACAAGAAGGACTCAGTGATATGGACACTTCAAGCAGACACAGTTAACCTAGAGGCGAAGATAGATCTTCACAAAGTGGGGAGGAAGATAATCAGTTGAGAAGATCTTCATGACAGGTTTGGCTCCCTGAGAGGTATAGAGACTATGCCCTAATGAGTAGCATTTCAAATGTCATAGAACCCATGAGTTTTGATGAAGCCAATGAACATGATAAATGGCGAAATGCAATGGAGGAAGAATATGAACCTATAATGAAAAAAAATACTTGGGAATTGACTGAATTGCCTAAACATAAAAGCCCATTGGATGAAAATGGATATACAAACCCAAATTTAAATCAGATGGTAGTATAGAAAAATATAAGGCTAGAGTGGTGGCAAAGGGGTATTCACAAACATAAGGTATTAATTATGCTGAAACATTTGCACCAGTAGCTAAATTGAATACTATCAGATTGTTAATTGCTTTAGCTACAAAGTATCATTGGAAGCTACACCAATTAGATGTTAAATATGCATTTTTGAATGGTGAGTTAAAGTAGGAGGTTTACCTTACTCAACCTGAAGGGTTTGTGGAACAAGGGCAAGAACACTTAGTGTGTAAGTTAAATAAAGCATTGTATGGAATAAAACCGACACCTAGGTCATGGTATGAGAAGATAGACTCTTTCTTTCTTCAACAAGGTTTTATGAGGAGAAAAAGTGATCCAAATATATATACCAAATTTGATGAGCAGGGCTATATAGTATTGATTTCCTTATATGTTGATGATTTGATAATTATAGGAAATGCAGAGAAATTAATTGATGAAATCAAGGAGCAGTTGTCACAAGTTTTTGAAATGAAAGATCTTGGTGAGTTACATTACAACCTAGGTCTTGAAGTTTGGAGAAATGCAGGCCAAACTTTTGTTTGTTAGAGTAACTATGTCAGAGAAGTACTTAAGAGATTTAAAATGGATCAGTGTAAATATTCTATTGTTCCCATGCAGTTGAATGTGGAACTTTCTTGTGATGATGGTTCAAAGGAAGTGAATGCCACAATGTATAGACAGATGGTGGGTAGTTTGAATTATCTCACCACAACTAGACCCGATATTGCATATTCGGTGAGTGTGTTAAGCCAGTTTATGGAGAAACCTCTATAATTCCATTGGAATGCAACAAAGGAATTACTCAGGTATCTAAAAGGAACACTTGATTATGGTATTAAATATACTGATGCATATGTTTTTGAGTTGACAGGTTACTCAGATTCTGACTGGGCTGGCAATCCGAATGATCGAAGATCAACCACTGGATATGCGTTTGGCATTGGATCCGAGGTTGTTTCATGGAGCAATAAAATGAAACCTATTGTATCTTTGTATTCTACTGAAGCATAATATAAAGCCTTGTGTGCAACAAATTGTGAAGTTGTTTGGTTGAGAATAATTCTTCAAGATGTTGGAAAACAACAAAAGGAATCTACAATGATCAAATGTGATAGTCAAAGTTCAATCAAGCTTGTGAATAATCCAATTTATCATGTAAGGACAAAGCATGTTGATACTCAGTTTCATTTTGTTAGAGAAAAATTGCAGTGAAATGAAATAGCTCTTATGTATTGTAATACTTGTGAAAATGCTGCTAATATTTTCACTAAGCCTCTTGGAAAGATTAAGTTTGAGTTGTTTAGGGAGATGTTAGGTGTAGAAGTCAATCCATTCTCCATTAAGGGGGAGACTTGGAAATAATGGGGCAAGAGTCAGTTGACAGAGTCAGTTGCGTAGTTGAACTCTACTTCACTTAATGTAGATTCTAGTTTTTTGTGGTTTGTTGTAACCGACTAAGTAGAGTCATTTCCTATATAATGATTTAATCAGTCTTCATTGAATAATATAGATTGTGAGTGGAGTCTCACTTGTGTGTTGTTTCGCCTCTCTTCCTCTTGCAACAAAATACCTGTCAGTTCTTCAAAAGTAAGAGGTTTCTCCCTTGGTACGAGACCTGTTATGAATATCTGATAATCTTCTAGCATACCATTTAAGGTAATAGTGACCAGATCAACGTTGGAAACAATTTCCCCTATATTTCCTATCTTGTCTTTCACCTCTTTAATACGACCCAAAAATGAACTAACAGATTCATTTCCATCCATCTTAATGCCTAGCAATTTAGTTTTCAAGAACAGAATGCGATTCGTATTGCTAGTTTCATAAAGGCTTTAAGCGATGTCCACGTTTCAGTAGAAGTGTTAGCTTCTCTAATATGTGGAATTATGCTATCTTTAACAGGCATACACAACAATACCTTTGCCTTGTTTTCGCGCTTCTCCCAATCTTGGATCTGTGTTGTTGTCACACTTGCAGCCACATCAAGTTTCACTTCAGTTCCCTTTGCAATGTTCCAGACACCATTTAAGTAAATAGTATAAACTACATTTCGGTTGTGTTAAGAAAGGTTGTAGTATGAATTTCCCATGACTACCTATTGTATGCATCTTCTAAATGGCCTTACCAAGATGTTGTATTAAATGGGCTTACCAACAGGGCATATATTCTCTGCACGGTCTTCTGCACTGAAGCCAAGATTCTTGTTAAGGCCATGCCTTACATTATCACCATCAAGAACATATGTGAGCTTTCCTCTACAATGCAATGCATGAATAAGTGTGCAAGCCATTGTACTTTTTCTTGCATTGTTGCTATATCACTTCAAATAATATTCAATGAACAATTATTGAATATATATTAAAAAGGTTATGACAACATCTTCCATTTATAAAAAAATTGCAAACTCTGCACTAAGGGAAGACCTCAGCCACTTAGACCAATAATCCAAATAACACAACCTTTCTGCCCAAGTAGCTTCTATCTTTCTTCCTTGCTCACCAAGCATTCTTTCCATACAATGTTTGTTTCTTTTATATTCTGATAGTTTTAACATTCTACTCATAAATAAAATAGACATGGGCAATTTTCATTGAAATTTGAAATTTAATCAGAAAGCACTGGAAATATTCTGTGAATTATGACATTATGATAATAAATCAAATATGCTATGGCAATTTTCTTTAAATTTCAAAATATAATCAGGGAGCACTGGAAATATTTTGAGAATTTTAACATTCTGCCTATAAATGATATAGGCATGGACAATCTCCTTTAAATTTTAAAATTTAATGAGAAAGAAAGGGAAATTCCGTTTAAAATTAAGCAACCACTTCCATTTGACATGAACATGAAGATTTGAACTCTCAGCATTTGATCAAGAACACTTACTATAAGCAAATCAGATAAAACTATGACATTTTAACAAAAGAAACTCCTAATTTACATAGGATGTTACCTGAGTGGCCGAAGTCTGACTGTAACGGTAACACTCTCCTTATCTTTAAGGAAATCCATCCCGTCGGTTGTGAGAACCTCCGGATATCCATCCTGCGGCTTGTGCTGAGCAAACAGGCTAGGCAACATGTGCCGTCCAATGCCGGGTGTCGAGGTCAGGCTCCGTCCGGTGGACCTGGATATGGAGCCAGAGCCGAAGCTGAAGCTGGAGGTATGAAAAGACGAATTTGAAGAA
>ML795490.1:121659-134014 GCA_009831015.1 Picea engelmannii | reverse complement strand
CAAGTCTGGCTGAGAAGAAGAAGATGGGTCCTCCAGGACCATGCTCAGGTCGCTCCTGCTCTCGGTACTCCATGTCTAGGACCATGTGGGCCTCGAGACATGATCTCCTAGTTATCCCTAGATATCGGGGATAACAGGAACAAAACCTAGAAAATTTCCCTTTTAAAACCCCCTCAAATTCAAAATTTTAAGCTAGGAATTAATGTTGCAGGAGATATAAACACTTTTTGTGAAGGAAAGGTGCATATGCCTTGAGGTATACTCTATTATTCTTCAAGAAAATCGTGTATGCCTTTGATTTACATTAAAAAAATTGCAAAACTGTTTGAGAATAGTCCTATAGGTCCTTTTTCACATGGTTGTAGAAGGTCCTCCCTTGATTATTCTTTAATTTCAAGCTTTATCCAAGTATTATCTCTAATTTTCCTTCTCTAGATATAATTTTCCTACTGGTTGACCACACTACCAACTCCAAAATGGTTAGTCTTCTTCCATAAGGACCCCCAAGATGCAATGGGTAGTATGAGAAGAGTACAAAAAATGGTATTCATATTGTGTGTCTCCTCTAGATCATATGAGGTCCCCACCTCCAAAGTACATACACAATCTTGAGACAAAACTCAACACCAACGCACCAAGAAAAATTTAAACATTATGACATCCATCCAACATTAGTGTGAAAAAAGGTGAGGTCTCAAGCCTAATCCTAATTTCTTATATAGCCTTTGAGGCTCATGCCATTTTTCCATCTCATGCAAAATAGAAATTATTTTTATTACAAAATGCATATTATTCACTCACCCATGTGTCAGCCATACACAATAAATTCTTTTTTTTCAATGCAAAATAAATATTATTCATCACATCCCAACCTCTTCTCCTACTTTTATTCTTGGATTTTCCCCAGATCCCCTTTCTATTTTCTTGTTGAGTGGGTAAGTTACTATTTTCTATTTAAATAAAATTTCTTTTCTTTCCATTTAACTCACCCCTTTCTATATGCATTTCTATTTTCAATTATAAAATAATTTTTATTTCCCTTTTTACCAAACACATGCATAAGTCCATATGATCAATCAAACCACTCATGCAATTCCTTCAATTTATCATGATAAAATAAAATACATATGCCAAAGGATAATTTTCTCGTAAAGTATTCATATATAAAAGTACACATAAACCAATTCAAAGGCAATACCAAGGGAGAGACCAAATTACCATAGAGAAAGTATTTGGTACCAAGAGGTAGACATAACCTCTACAACTCTTCAAGTACCCTACACCAAGATCTAGACATAACTTCTACAACTTTTCAAGTTCCTTGCACCAAGAGATAGACATAAAATCTAAAACTCTTCAAGTGCGCGATACCAAGGGTTCCATTCCCCTACATTCCCTTCAAGTATTGCCTACTAGTTTGTACCAAGGGTGCCATGTTCCTACATTCCCTTCAAGTATCATTTTTCAATGATGGGAGATGGTGCCATGGTTGGGACTTAACTAACCCAACTCATTCATCACTAGCAAGAGACTAGTAGTCACTGAGAAATAAGGATTGACACCTTATTTTGTGACCCTTAGAATAACCTTGTAAGTGACCAAATTTATGACCTACCCTTATGACAACATGTAACCTATACGAAAAAAGCATTAAAAAATATGTTTTTCAACCCATTACATGGCAGGGAGGATAGTAGGTAGAAATAGGAAACTAACTCAGACCTCCTCTCCTTAATGGTACTCATGTCATATCTCATCATACAACCCTTTTCCCATGTGTAAGATTATTTGGAAAATGCTTCCTTGTCTCTACACACATCTAGATACAACATATCAAATAGAACTATCCAATTATCATCAATAAATAATAAGCAATGTAATATACATTTTAATCATACATAACCCAACCCCATCCTAGGTCTACATATCTCGACTCAATCTAGAGTCTGTATGCACCTCCGTCTCTTCCTATCACACTTGGAAAACCATGAATAACATCATTTAACATAATCTATTTCATCATGTAACCACATTTTCATTTTTCAATATTCAATAGCATTACAAAAATATCAAAGAATAAACCAAGATAGATATATGTCCATAGGAAGCAATAATCACATAAAATTAGATCAAAGGTCTAGATCATATTATCCATAAATGTAGTTTTCAACCAACTAATTCATTCTTGTATCTAGAATGCCTTCAAATAATAACACCATGCCAATCAAATGAATTCAAAACAACACTACATGTATACCCATTTCTCCCTTTCTTTCATGACTTGATCAATAAAAGGGGTGTCAACTGATTCTTTGTTGGAAACATTTTTTTACCCACATATTTTTATAATAATGCTTTGCAACACATTACATTGAAGCACATGAGCTTTATGGTACTAGAATCTAGAATGAACTAAATAATATTTTTTCCAACTAAATATTTCCTTCTGGGAAATGATTATAATATATAATGAAGAACAAGAAGATCAAGAACATAAAAAAATATACAAAGCCAAAATCATTATTATCTATATGATTCACATGATAGTATAATATATAGTACAAGCCTTTGATAAACACCTTTAATGGTTCACATAACTAATCATAAGCATCTTAGGATAATGAATATATCCTAAAATGTGGATGAGGTGGTCTTAGGACGTATTGATTAGAGAAAATTTCTAACAACCCCCTTTAAACATGAGTACATACAACTATATCATCTAAGCAACATAGACTAGTTCAAAAGTTGATAACATATATAAGTCTTCAATATGATACTCATGGTTTGAAACCTCATGAGTCTCAATGAAGATAAACCTAAAAACCATCAAAAGTGGATGCCAAAAAATCAACTTTGAAAAAATCACTGTGCAAACAATGAGCCAGATAACCTATAAGTGTTCACTAATGTGAACCCAAATCCAATGAGAGAAAACCCCGATAGGAAGTGAAATGGATGCAAATCCAACAAATATCAAATCCTAAAAATGATTCACAATCCAATGTGCTAAGTGAAAGTGTAGAAGAATCATCTATCCTCTACAAGGTTTGAAGACTGTCTTTGTAACGTTTGAAGACTATCAAGTGAATAAATGTGTTCAAAACATTGTGCTTGAATATCGACACACAAAAATTGTCAATAATCTTGTTGCTAGAAAAAGTGTTGATTAGCATCCCAATCTTGTATCTTGTAAAAGACTATGTATAAAAAACTTGTAATGATTCAATAATGAATGAATCATAATCTTGCCAAAAATCTACTAAGAATTAAACTAGGTGAACTGTTGGTATTGCTTTATATCTTGAGACCAAACTGTTGATCAAAGTGTTAAAAAATCATGCAAGTGAGTGAATCCTCAAATGCCAAAATATGGAAAACCATCCATCCATACCAATTGATGAGCTTCATTATTATATATTCTAAAGACTCATCTTTGACATGTTTTTCCACCATAAAATGACTTAATGTTTGCTTTTGACCACATGTAATAGTCATTCATGAGTATTTTTCATCCAAGTGGATATTAGTGGCCACCTACCTATTCCACTTGGACCCCCCACCATTGTTTCTTTAAGTTTTTCAGTTTCCTTAATTGTAGCACAATTTACTATTTTTGGCAGTTTTTTGGGTCCTGAACTTCCGGAGCCATTTTGAGGCCCTAAATGACATTTTTTGGGCATCAAACCTCCAACGAATATGTGTTTGTTCCGGACGCGATATTCATTGTCAACAACGTATTCCTCGGATAGATATTTTTAACGATGTATCATGTGCGTAAAACGAAGATAGTATGCCAAAGTTACAACCACGTGAAATTGATGTACCAATTTACCCTGACGGGGCCCATATTCCGACATTTCATCTCCTAGGGTTAGGTTTTTGGATGTTTAGGGTTTCCATTGTTTCTCAATAATATATAGGCCTTCGAGCCTCATTGTAACACAGATTTCAAAGGCCTGTATCCACCACAACGCTTCTTAAAGATAAGCTACCAGAACCCTAGCTAGTTTATTTCCATTCTGTCTGTAAACATGTTTCAGTTCTTTGATATTAATGAAATGAAGTGTTATTTACACTGCATATTTGTATTCATGGTTATTGGTGAATTCTTTTTTGTTCCTGCATAAATTCAGATCAGTGGTATCAGAGCGGTTTGCTCTTTCTCGATCCTTCTTTGCATGTCCCCAACGAGGTCTGGGTATAAGGAGTTAGGGATCGATCTGGTTGAACCTTTGCAAGATCAGCCTCGCAAACCCCGATGGTCACCCATGGGGGATGAAAAGAAAGATGAGGGAGAAGGATATCCTATCAAAATATTGCTCGAGGAGGCCCTTGAAAAACAAAGGAACGCGATGATGGATAACTTCTCCCAGATCCTTCAATGATTTCCCACTGGCAGTGCATTTGCATCCAACAGGCACTTTGGAGGTGCAACCCCTTTCAAGGTACAAGTAAACTTTGACATTCCCATATTTGATGTCCAAATAGATGTAGACACCGTAGATAGATGGTTGAATATATTAGAAGGAAATTTCTCGGTTCATGACTTTTTCAACCAGGAGAAGATTATTTTTTCACTGCTCAAAGCCGCCCCCTATGTCAAGGATTGGTGGGAAACCTACTGTGAGAAAAAGGATGAGGAGGAACCCTCTCTATTCTCAACTGTACCCACTTGGAAATATTTCCGAGATGGCATCAAGGAACAATATTATCCCATGGGGATCTATGAGGACAAGTACATACAATGGACTATGCTGCGACAACAAATGGATCCAGATGTGCATGAGCTGACGAATCTGTTCCATACCCTGTGCACAAAGTTGGGTATCAAAGATTCAAAGAAACATTTGGTGTTGAAGTACCACAGTTGTCTGCATAGATACATTCAAGAGGAAATGGAGTTTCTTGACATCTCCTCGCTTGGTACGACAAACCAGTATGCTGCCAAGATTAAGAAGAAATTCAAACAGAAGAAGCGAGACTTTGGATCTGCGAATCAAAAGCAAGAGAAAGGTGCCCCCAAACCACAGAACACAGCACAAAGTGAAGGCATGGAATCTCAAGACAACCTATCAAAGCCACAAGAAAAGAACAACAACGTGAAGCCGAAGAAGGACATGGGAAAGTGGTGTGAGTTCCATAAGAGCTCCACTCACAAAACAAGTGAGTGTCGGGTCAAATAGTCACTGGTGTCCGAGATGAGGGCTTCTGAAGCAGATGCATGCTCTGACATTGAATCAGAACCCAAGAAGGGGAGTGAAAAAAGGAAGCAGATTATCGATGCGGAGCCCAACACCACCGTTGCCTCCATGAAGATCCAAAAGGAAGAACCAAAATATCCAGAAGAGGAGGAGCATCTCTTCCACTCCCAGATGTGGATAAAGGGTTCCCCGCTACAGTTCATTGTCGACAATGGGAGAAAAAATAACCTCATTTTAGCAGAGGTTGTGAATAGGTTGGGATTTCCAACCACAACACACCCACAACCATACACCATTGGTTGGCTTCACCAAGGACGGGATCTTCGTGTCAGCCATCAATGCTACCTTTCCTACAACATCAAGCCCTTAACGGATGAAGTATTATGTGACATTGATCCTCTTAATGTTTGTGATGTATTATTAGGCCAACCATACTTGTGGAAGTGACATGCTGTGTATGAGTCCCGACCTCACACTCTTATTGTTACCTTGGGAAATAAGTTGTACAGGATACCAGAGGTACCGTCGCCTGCCGTTATCTCTTTGGTTACTGCAAAACAATGCAGTAAGATCATTTCCAAAACCGAGAATTTTTTTTTCCTGATGATCCACCCTCAGGGAAAGAAGAATACTGTGGCCATGACCTCCAAATAGGCCTCCTATGCACGACAACAATAAATGGACAAGGTCATGGAGGAGTACTGGGACATCTTCACCTTGCCTGCAAAGGTGCCTCTGCATTGTCCAGTCAAACACCCCATCAATATGACCCCAGGTGCGTCATTGCCCAATGGACTGATCTATCGACGCTATGTTATGGAGAACGATAAAATCAAGAGCCAGATCTAGGAGCTACTGTAGAAATGTCACATCCAACCAAGTTCATCACCCTGTGGGAGATCGATTGTGTTAGTGCAGAAGATGGATGGGACTTGGAGACTCTGTATTGACTATCGGGCACTGAACATGATCAGTTTCCGTAATAGGTACCCAATCCCACAGATTGATGACCTGCTGGACCAACTCAAAGGGGAAAAGTATTTCAGCAAGATTGACTGGAAGTCCAAGTATCACCAAGTACCAATCGAACCATTCGATGTGTGGAAGACTGCCTTCAAAGCCAAGGAGGGCCTTTTTGAATGGATGGTCATGCCTTTTGGGTCAATGAATGCCCCCGCAAACTTCATGAGGCTGATGGAAGACATCCTGTGGCCATTCACCAACTCATTTGTAGTAGTGTACTTGGATGACATCCTGATCTTCATCCAGAGTTGGGAAGAGCACCTCCACCACATCTGACATGTACTCTAAACACTGCAGAAACACAAGTTGTGTGCCAATTTGGAGAAGTGCACTTTTGGCATGACCCAAGTTCAGTATCTAGGATACATTATTGATGAGTGTGGGGTGCATGTGGATCCAACCAATATCCAATTAATCCGGGATTGTCCAGCCCCGACCACTCTAACAGAGCTTCACATGTTTCTAGGTCTTGCTAATTTCTACTGCAGGTTCATGTTGGGATTCTCTCATATCACTTGGCCCTCGAGTCAAGTCACCAAGGGAGGAGCGAAAGAAAAATTCTTTTGGTCGGAATCTCAACAAAATTCATTCGTACAATTGAAACATCACCTCTGCTAAGCCCTAATGCTCACATTATCAGACTTTCAACAACCATTTGAGATCGACACGCATGCCTCTGACTATGCTATTGTGGAAGTTCTTACTCAACAAAGGCATCCAATGGCATATCACAGTGTGACACTGTCTGAAAGTATCCCACTTATGACAAAGAAATGTATTCCATTGTGCAGGCTTGCTGACAATGGAAGCATAACATTTTGGGAAAGGAAATGATCATCCACACAGACCACCGACCCCTGTAGTTCATACAGAAACAAGGGAAGTTGCAGAATGATCGCCATCAGAAGTGGTCCACATATCTACAACAATTTCATTTGAACATCAAGTACAAGAAGGGAGACACCAATAATGTTGCAGAATGCCTTAGCTAACCAACGATAGTGAAAATAACCACTGTGCTCAACTCTTGTGGGAATGAGACTTGTGATTGGCTGCTTCTCTACAAGAGCAATCCATAATTCAGCCACACATACAAGATTCTCTTGGAGGGTAATCGAGTTCCAAATTTTCACCTCCAGGATGCACTACTATGTCACCTAGGATGACTTTGTGTTCCTTAAAGCAAGCATGCCAATATGATTTGGGAAGCACACTACAGTCGAGTCACTGGGCATTTCAGGGTTGAGAAAATAGTGGCAGTATTACAGAAGTATATATATTGGCCAAACCTTCGACATGATGTCGGGAAGTACATCAGATCCTGCACTGCCTGTGCCATTGCCAAACCGACCATCAAGAACCAAGGCCTCTATACTTCGCTTCCTACCCCTAGTCAACCTTGGGAATCCATCTCCATGGATTACATGTTGGTCCTTCCTTCTACTAAGCATGGCAATGACTGTGTTATCATGGTCGTCGACAGATTCTCGAAGATGGCCATTATGGCGGCTTGTAAGAAGAATATCACATTAGAAGCCACTGCTAAACTCTTCTTTGAACAAGTGTGGGTACACTTTGGGATCCCATAGTCTATCATCTCAGATTGAGACAACAGGTTCCTCAGTACATTTTGGTCCAGACTCTGGTCAATGCTGGACACCAAGCTCACCAAGTCCACAACTTTCCATGCCCAAACTGATGGCTAGATAAAGGTCGTCAACATGATGATCATACACATTTTGTGCATGTACAACTCAAAGAATCCACACACATGGGATGAGAGCCTCCCCTATGTACAACATAGGTATAACCGGGCCCTCCACAACTCAACTGACCACAACCCCTTTCAGGTGGGCTTGGGATTCTAGCCACTATGTCCCATTGACGTAGTCATGCCCTTTGCAACTACTCAGGCTGATTCAACTCAATTTCCAGTCTGAAGCTGCCAAGGTGAACAAATTCATTGAGTGCATTCAGCACATTCACCAACAGGTTCATGACATATTGTAAAGATCCAATGCTAATTACAAGCAGCGACATGATCAACATCAGGTGAAACACAACTTCCAGGTGGGTGACAAAGTGTGGCTACATTTGCAGAAGGAACGCCTCGTTGGACCCCACTGCAAGCTTCGCCCGCTCCGATATGGGACATGCACCATCACTAAGGATATAGGGGACAATGCCTTTGAGCTCATTATTCCACCAATCCTTGGTCTGCACCCAGTGTTCAATGTGGACCACCTTCAACCCTACTTTCCCCCTCTACTGGACACATCTGACATGGAAGTACAAATCACACCAACAAAGTTAAATCCAGACTGCATGGAACTATCCAAAACTGATCGGATTATGGACACACAGATCAATAACACCCTCCAGCAGAGGATCCAACTATATCGAGTTGTCAAAGCAGGCCAACTCCTCCACTAGGGAAAGTGGCTCACCAGGGACCAAGTTCAACAAAAGTTTCCTCATCTCATAGAGGAACTCAACGCAATGGGGAACATTGCTTCGTAAGGGAGGATAAATGGTCTAGGTGGATATTGGTGGCCACCCACCTATTCCACTTGGAACCCCACCATTGTTTCTTTCAGTTTTTCATTTTCCTTAATTGTAGCACAATTTACTATTTTTGGCAGGATTTTGGGTCCTGAACTTCTGGAGCCGTTTTGAGGCCCTAAACGACATTTTTTTGGAATCAAACCTTCGATGAATAAATGGTTGTTTGAAACTTAATATTCATTATCAACATTATAGTCCTTAGATATATCTTTCTAACGATGTATCATGTGTGTGAAATAGAGATAGTATGCCAAAGTTACGAACCCAGGAAATTGATGTACCAATTTGCCTCGATGGGGCCCATATTTTGGCGTTTCATCTCCTAGGGTTAGGTTTTTGGAAGTTTAGGGTTTCCATTGTTTCTCAATAATATATAGTCCTTCGATCCTCATTGTAACACAGATTTCAGAGGCCTGTAGCCGCCACATCTCTTCTCGGAGATAATCTACCAGCGTTGATCTGGATTTTATGAGTAGAATGAAATGAATACAGATTATTAACAGGTACTTAACATAAAATAACAGAGATACAGTAAAACTGGTTTTCTATTCAATAATGAAATAAGCTGAAACTGTAAAATGCAGCAAAAACAAGCTTGCTGGAATGGTGGCAGCTTATCTCTAAGAAGAGATGTGACGACAATGCGCATTCACAAGAAGAAGGTTACAATGAGGCTCTGAAGGCCTTTTTACAATAAGAAAGAATTCCAAAAACCCTAGACATCCAAAAACCTAACCCTAGGAGATGAAGCGCCAAAAGTCATGTGGGCCCCGTTTGGGTAAGCTAGTACATCAACTTCCCGGGGTTGTAACTTTTGCGTACGATCTCCGTTTTAGGCGTGTGATAGCCCGTTGGAAAGGTATCATGGAGGAGATTAATTTTTGGGTCTCAATCATGCCTTTGGATATCATTGAGGAGATCGATACTGAAAAACCTTCATTTAGGCCCTCAAAATGGCCCCGGAAGTAAAAACTGCTAAAAATAGTAAATTGCCAAAAATGTCAGAAAGCTATTTTGAGCCAGTTGGAAAAGGTGGGTGGCCACCGATATCCATATAGATCAATCCTCCCTCCTTAGGAAGAAATGGTCTCCATTTCATTGAGGTCCCCCATTAGATGAGGAAATTTCTGCTGAATTTGGCCCTGGGTGAGCCACTTGCCTTGGTGCAGGAGCTGCCCTGCTTTGACAACTTGATAAAGCTGGATCCTTTGTTGTCGAGTGCCCTTGATCTGTCTATCCACAATATGATCATTGGATTCCTGTTGTATGCAGTCAGGGTTGAGCTCTGTTGGTGTCAATTGTTCTGCTACTTCTGAGGTGTCCAATAATGGTGGGAAATAAGGGCAAAGGAGATCCACGTTGAAAACTGGGTGCAGGCCAAGGAAAGGAGGAATGTTGAGCTCAAAATCATTATCCCCCATCTCCTTGGTGATAGTGTACGGTCCATAACAGAGTGGGAGAAGCTTCCGATGGGGTCCTGTAAGGCGCTCTTTCTGCAAGTGCAACCAAACTTTGTCGCCCACCTGAAACTTATGCGACACCCGATGTTGATCATGGCGTTGTTTGTACTTGTCATTGGACTTCTATAGGGTATCCTGAACCTATTGGCGGATGTGTTGGATCCACTCAATGAAACGGGTAGCTTTGTCAGCTTCAGTTGGAGCAGGAGATGAGTCAGTCGAAGTGACCGCAAGGGGAAGTGCAACATCTATGGGACCCAATGGTTGGAATCACAACCCCACTTGAAAGGGGATGTGGCCGGTTGAGCTATGAAAGGCTCGGTTGTATCTATGTTGGACATAGGGAGGGCTCTCATCCCATGTGCAAGGGTTCTTTGAATTATACATGAAAAGGATATGCACAATCATTCGATTTACAACCTTGGTTTGGCCATCTGTCTGGGGGTGGAAGGCTGTGGATTTGGTGAGCTTGGTGTCCAGCAGTGACCAGAGGCTCGACCAGAATGTGCTGAGAAATTGACTATCTCGATATGATACAATGGTTTGTGGGATTCCAAAATGTACCCAAACTCGTTCAAAGAAGAGCTTGGCAGTGGCCTCTATTGTGATGCTCTTCTTGCAGGCAACTAGAATCGCCATCTTAGAAAAACGATCAACAACCACAAAAACATAGTCATTTCCCCACTTGGTGGATGGGAGGCCCGACATGTAGTCCATTGAGATGGATTCCCATGGCCTATCAGGAGTAGGAAGAGGGGTGTACAGGCCATGTTTCTTAGTGGTTGGTTTGGCAATAGCGCAGGCAGTGCAGGACCTGATATACTTATCGACCTCCTGTCGAAGTTTCGGCCAGTAGAAATTTTTTTGTAGCATCGCCACTGTCTTTTTGACGTCGAAGTGTCATGCCACCCGACTATAGTGGGCTTCCCAGATCAGCTTCGCTCGCTCACTTGATGGAACACAAATATGACCCAGACTACATAACAACCCATCCTAAAGATGGAAATTATCAACAACTGCATTTGCACCCAACATTTGGTAGGTGGTGGCAAAGTCAGGGTCTGTCTCATAGAGTTGGGGCCATCCACATGTCTCATGGCCACAAGAGTCTAGCACCATGGTGAGTGCTGCGACTGGCGGTCTGCTGAGGCAATCAACGAGGCGATTGGTGCTTCCTATTTTATACTTGATGTTGAGGTGGAATTGCTGCAAGTATGTGGACCACTTTTGATGGCGGTCATTCTGTAGTTTTCCCTGTGTCTGCATGAACTGCAGTGGCTTATGATCAATGTGGATGACTGTCTCCTTCCCAAGAATGTAATGTCTCCACTGGGGGAATGCTTTCACAATGGAGTACATTTCTTTGTCGTAAGTAGGGTACTTACGGACAATATCGGACAATGTCTCACTATGATAGGCCATGGGGTGGCTGTGCTGAGTGAGAACGGTGCCCACAACATAGTCTGAAGCATCTGTCTCGATCTCAAACAGATGCTACAGGTCCGGTAGTGAAAGTACTGGGGCTGAGCATAAGAGCTGCTTCAAATCATCGACCGCTTGTTGTTGGGACCGGCCCCATGAAAATTTTTCCTTACCACCACCCTTTTTTATTTGGCTGAGGGCCCATGCAATATGGGAGAAACACAACATGAACCTGTGGTAGAAATTAGCAAGTCCCAAGAAGTTATGAAGCTCAGTGAGTGTTGTTGGGGATGGCCAGTCATGGATGACTTGGATCTTGGCTGGATCCACATGTATGCCATGTTGATCAATGATGTAGCCCAGGTAATGGACCCTGCCCATGCCGAAGGAGCATTTTTCTAGGTTGGCATATAGCTCGTGCTGCCACAGGGTGTGCAGAACCTACTGAATATGCTGCAAGTGTTCGTCCCAAGTCTTGCTGTAAATTAGAATGTCATCCAGATACACCACTACAAAAGTATTGGTGAATGGTCACAGTATATCATCCATCATCCTCATGAAAGTGGCTGGAGCATTTGTCAAACCAAAGGGCATGACCAACCATTCAAAAAGTCCTTCCTTTGACTTGAAGGCGGTCTTCCATACATCTGTCTGTTCTATCGGGACCTAGTGGTAGCCAGA
>ML795490.1:87464-121609 GCA_009831015.1 Picea engelmannii | reverse complement strand
GACTTCAGATCAATCTTACTGAAGTATTTGGCCCCCGTGAGTTGATCAAGGAGGTCATCGATTCGGGGAATCGTGTACCAGTTTCTGATAGTGATTTTATTCAGAGCCCGGTAATTAATACAGATTCGCCAGGTTCCATCTTTCTTCTATACCAACACGATTGGGCTCCCGCAAGGTGATGAGTTGGGGCGGATGTGCCCCTTGTGGAGAAGTTCTTAGATCTGTCACTTGATCTCCTCATTCTATGACAAAGAGAAATGATAGACTAGCCCATTGGGTAGTGGTGCACCTGGGGTCAGATCGATGGGGTGCTTGACCTGGCAGTGCAGAGGTACCCCTGTAGGTGAGGAGAAGATATCCGAGTATTCTTCCACAACCTTATCTACTTGCTTCTGCTGTGTGGAGAGATCGGCCGCAAAGACCTTGGATGTGGCTGCGATCTTTCGCTTGTTCTGAGAGTGAATCACGAAGAAGACAAACTTCCCCATCTGCGAGATGACCTTCCTGCATTGCTTAGCAGAGATCAAGGAAATAGCACTAGGTGGGACTGGCTTGGGTATCCTGTACAATTTCCTATTCAAAGTAATAATAACACTACGAGACCTAGACTCATATATAGCATGACGTTTCCATAAATAAGGTTGGCCCAAAAGAACATCACAAACTTCGAGAGGAGCAACATCACACAATACCTCATCTTTAAAGGGCTTGATGTCGTATGACAGTCGACACTGTTGGATGACATGGAGATCGCTTCCTTGGCAGAGCCATCCAATGGTGTAGGGTTGTGGGTGCAGTGTTGTTGACAGGGCCAGCTGCTTGATGACCTCTGCTAGATGAGTTTCTTATGGATACCACTATCAATGATGAAGTGTAGCGGGGTGCCTTTTACCCACATCTATGAATGGAAGAGGCACTCTCCTTCTTCTGGCTTGTCTAGTTCACCAGGCTGGAGCTTGGTGGTAGCAATGGTGGCACTGGGTTCCGTGTCAATGATCTGTCTTCCCCTTTTTGGTTTTGTCTCAGAGTCTGAATATGCATCTGATTCAGAGGCTTTCACTTCGGCCACCAGCGACTACTTTGAGCGACAGTCAGCAGTGTTATGCCAAGGGCTCTTATGGAAGTCGCACCACTTCCCGGTATATTTCTTTGTCTTTCCAGTGTCCTTCTTTTCTTGTGGATTTTATTGGTTGTCTTGATACTGCCCATCTTTTCTCTGTCCTTTTTTCAGTGGGTTGGGGCCGCCCTTTCTTGGCTTTTGTTGTCAGGGGTTCCCAGGCCCAAATTGCCATGTCTTTTGTTTGAGCTTCTGCTCGATTTTGATGGCATATCGGTAGATCATGCCTAAGGATGAGATGTCCAGAAATTCCATTTCGGTCTGGATGTATCTATGCAGAGCACCATATTTCACTCTGAATCTTTGATACCCAACTTGGTGTGCAAGGTATGGAAGATATTTGTGAAATCTTGCACTGCTTGGTCTCTTTCTTGCCATAGTGTGGTCCATTTGTTATACAGGTCGTCATAACTTCCGACAGGGTAGTATTGTTCATTAATAGCATCCCTAAAGGATTCCCAGGTGGTCATGACTGAAAATAATGAGGTTTCCTCTATTTCCTTTTTCTCACAGAAAGTTTCCCACCAATCTTTGACATGGGGATTGGCTTTGAGGAGCGCAAAAGTAATATTTTCTCTATCCAAAAATTTATGAACATAAAAATACCCTTCTAGTAAATTCAACCACTTGTCT
The DNA here is from genome assembly GCA_009831015.1 of Picea engelmannii. Taxonomy (NCBI): domain Eukaryota; kingdom Viridiplantae; phylum Streptophyta; class Pinopsida; order Pinales; family Pinaceae; genus Picea; species Picea engelmannii. The sequence continues at coordinate 119,859 of ML795490.1, read as the reverse complement.
ACAACATCTGCATCTATCTGACCTTCAAATATAAGAATATCAAAGTTTATTTTTACCTTGAAGGGGGTGGTTCCTCCATTCGAAGAAGATGCGTCGCATGTTGGTAGTCGCCGAAGGATTTGCACGAAACTATCCATCATCTCATTCCTCTGTTGTGTGAGGGCTTCCTCAATCAACGGTTTGAAAGGATATCCTATCCTGTCATCTTTCTTTTCTCCTGCCATGGGAGGTCGCTTGGGCATGCGAGAGCATCTTTCCTCAAGGGAAACAAGCTCGAGACCTAACTCTTTGTACTCCAACCTCGTTGGGGACATGCATTAAGACGACAAGGAGAAGACCGCTTTGATACCACTGATCCAGATTTTATGAGAAGAACGAAATGAATATAGATTATTAATAGGTTCTTAACACAAAATAACAGAGATACAGTAAAACTGGTTTTCTATTCAATAACGAAATAAGCTGAAACTGTAAAATGCAGCGGAAACAAGCTTGTTGGAATGGTGGCGGCTTATCTCTAAGAAGAGATGTGACGGCAGTGCGCATTCACAAGAAGAAGGTTACAATGAGGCTCTGAAGGCCTTTTTACAATAAGCAAGAATGCCAAAAACCCTAGACATCCAAAAACCTAACCCTAGGAGATGAAGCGCCAAAAGTCATGTGGATCCCGTTTGGGTAAGCTAGTACATCAACTTTCCGGGGTCGTAACTTTTGCATACGATCTCTGTATTAGGCGTGTGATAGCCCGTTGGAAAGGTATTAGGGAGGAGATTCATTTTGGGGGCTCAATAATGCCCTCGACTATCATTCAGGAGCTCAATACCGAAAAACCTTCATTTTGGCCCTCAAAATGGCCCCGAAAGTAAAAACTGCTAAAAATAGTAAATTGCCAAAAATGCTAGAAAGTTGTTTTGAGCCAATTGGAAAAGGTGGGTGGCCACTGATATCCGTCTAGATCAAGCACCCTAGATATTTTATTTCCATTATGTCTGTAAACAAGTTTCATGATGCAACCGCACTCCTTAAAGCACGTCCACTCCCATAGGATCTTCTTCTCCTCGGCCCGAAGAACTCCAAGGCTCTTCTATTTCCCTATCAGGAAATATACAACCACAGATTCTCTCCGTGCGATCCTTTCTTTCTCTCGCGGAGGATCAGATCTCGCGACTTCGCGAGTTCAAAGGTCAGTGGTTAGGTGTTGGTCCTACGAAATCCCGAATGCCGATGCAAGTCCACGATGACCTCGCCCTTCTTCTATTGCGACTTATCCTATCGCGCTTTCGCTACTCGCGATATCAAGCACTCGGTTCTCCGAATTTCGAGTCCCGATGCGCCAAAACTCTGATACGCTCGCGAGTTGAGTTTTCAACGGTCACGTCTCCCAGTCGAAACTTCGGACTTCGCGGGATCGCGAATACTGATGTTCAATACTCAGAACTTTCGCTGCGAAAACTCGATAACTCACATCACCTGTCCGCGTCACCAACTCTTGTGGCCCACACTATTTATGAAACCGTCGGGATATCTCTTATCGCAATATCACGATTCCCGTGGCCAAATCCTCGACTCTTTTCTCCGGAAACCCCGATAAGCGATCTCGCGATGGATCCAACGACCCTGACTCACTTGGATCAATGGCTCGTCCCTTCCTGAGATTTGAACCTCCCACACGCTTGTACAATAACCTCCTTGCACCTTTGCGAGATCTAATGGCTCACTATGATTAGCGAAATCTCCTCGGAGAATTTCGTTCATCCGTTCTCCCTTATAAAATCCACGGAGTGGCTAAGTGTTCCTCCAAAGAACTCGTCTGCTTACTCGCCAACCTGCGACACTCTCTCCAACTTTCTACGAAAACTTCCCTGCACTTATCCTTCAGTAAATTCGAATGCCTATTCCTCCTGATATTTTCCACAACTTCAGCCTTCAGAAAGAACCCTTTCACACACTCCTTGCGGAAACCCTTCAACCTTGACTGAGTGTTGAAGTCCCTCGACTCTGCGCACTCCTGCAGCAGCAGTCTTTTGATGCTTCACTCAGAATCGCAACTCTGAGACTTCTCCCTGGCCTGCGCACTCCTTACACGACACTGTGCCACTACACTTCTGAGATGAATGCAACAAAAGTTATCTCTAATTGAACCCTCCTGTCAACGCACTCCTTGCGGATGATTCAACTGCATTCCTTGCAGGAATCCTCTGGCTCAATTAGAGAAACAATTGAAACTCATTCACTCTTCCTCTCAGACTTCAATTCGACCATGAAATCACATACACAATATATAAAAGAAAATGCATGACAGGAAGCAAACATTCACGAGCATAACATCAATACACAGAGAAACAACACAAACCATGAATTTGAATCAAAGCTTTCTTCTATTAATTCAAATGTCTGTACATGGGTGTTCTTCATACACTATTCTCTGCATGCTCTTCTACTTCTTCCGAATGCTCCTAAATTGATAATGTTACAATGATACAATGAGGGTGTCTATATCTGTTTTCCCTCTTGGACTCTAGGCTATCAAATCTAGAATTAAATTCCTATCTAACTGCATTAAATCTATTAAATGCAGACTATCTACCTAAAGGATGAGAGCTATCTGCTCAAGGTCCAACTACAATGTACAAAGGAGATTCTTCTTAAATGGCTCATTTAAGATTTGCGTAACAGTTCCAAAGCATTTTCAAAATTTTCACTGGCTTGTCCAGCTGCCTTCCACTCCGCGCTGGCTTGCTTGATGTGCTAGCGATGCTCCTGCATCATTTCAGTTCTTTGATATTAATGAAATGAAGTGTTATTTCCACTGCATCTTTGTATTCATGGTTATTTGTGTATTCTGTTGCATTCCTGCATATATTCGGATCAGTGGTATCATAGTGGTCTGCTCTTTCTCGATCCTTCTTTGCTTGTCCCCAATGAGGTCAGGGTATAAGGAGTTAGGGCTTGATCTGGTTGAACCTTTGCAAGATCAACCTCGCAAACCCTGACGGCTGACCATGGGGGATGAAAAGAAAGACGAGGGAGAAGGAGATCATATCAAAATATTTCTCAAGGAGGCCCTTGAAAAACAAAGGAACGTTATGATAGATAACTTTTCCCAGATCCTTCAACGATTTCCCACTGGCGACGTATCTGCATCCATCAACCACTTTGGAGCCACAACCCCTTTTAAGGTACAACTAAACTTTGACATTCCCATATTTGATGGCCAAATAGATGCAGATGTTGTAGATAGATGGTTGAATCTATTATAAGGATATTTCTCGGTTCATGACTTTTCTGACCAGGAGAAGATTATTTTTTCACTGCTCAAAGTTGCCCCCCATGTCAAGGACTGGTGGGAAACCTATTGTCAGAAAAAGGATGAGGAGGAACCCTCTCTGTTCTCGGCCATACCCACTTGGAATTATTTCTGAGACGCCATCAAGGAACAATATTATCCTATGGGGAGCTATGAGGACAAGTGCATGCAATGGACTACGCTATGGCAACAAAGGGATTAATATGTGCACGAGATGACGAATCTCTTCCATACCCTGCGCACAAAGTTGGGTATCAAAGATTTAGAGAAACATTTGGTGCTAAAGTACCATAGTTGCCTACAAAGATACATTCAGGAGGAAATGGATTTCCTTGACATCTCCTCACTTGTTACGACATACCGTTATGCTACCAATATTGAGAAAAAATTCAAATAGAAGAAGAGAGAATTTGGATCTGCGAATCAAAAGCAAGCGAATGGTTCCCCCAAACCGCAGAACAAAGAACAAATCGAAGGCATGGTGGCTCAAGAAAACCTATCAAAGCTGCAAGCAAAGAACAACACCGCGAAGCCGAAGAAGGACACTGGAAAGTGGCATGAGTTCCATAAGAGCTCCACTCACAACACAAGTCAGTGTTGGGCCAAATAGTCATTGCTGGCCGAGATGAGGGCTTATGAATCAGATGCATGCTCCGACATTAAATTAGAAACCAAGAAGGGGAATGACAGAGGGAAGAATATTATCTATGCAGAGCCCAACGCCACCGTTTTCACCATGAAGATCCAAAAGGTAGAACGATAAGATCTAGAGGAGGAGGAGCGTCTCTTCCACTCCTAGATGTGGGTAAAGGGTTCCCCACTATAGTTCATTGTCGACAATGGGAGCCAAAAGAACCTCATTTCAATAGAGGTCGTGAAGCGGTTGGGATTTCTGACCAAAACACACCCACAACCATACACCATCGGGTGGCTTCATCAAGGATGGGATCTCTGCGTCAGCCAACAGTGCCACCTTCCCTACGTCATCAAGCCCTTCACTGATGAGGTATTATGTGACATTTGTCCTCTTGATGTTTGTGATATATTATTAGGCCAACCATACTTGTGGAAGCGACATGCTGTGTATGAGTCCCAACCTTGCGCTGTTATTGTTACCTTAGGAAATAAGTTGTATAGGATACCAGAGGTACCACCACCTACCGCTATCTCTTTGGTTACTTCAAAACAATGCAGTAAGCTCATTTCCAAAACTGGGAAATTTGTTTTCCTGATGATCTGCCCTTAGGGAAAGAAGAAGACTGTGGCCACGACCTCCATACAGGGATCCTCCACATGACAACAACAAATGGACAAGTTCGTGGAGGAGTATTAGGACATATTCACCTTGCCCACAAGGGTACCTCTGTACTGTCATGTCAAACACGTCATCGATCTGACCCTAGGTGCATCGTTGCCCAATGGAATGATATATTGACGCTTTGTTCTGGAGAATGATGAAATCAACAGGCAGATATAGGATCTACTACAAAAGGTCACATCCATGTTGAGCTCGATTGTGTTGGTGCAAAAGAAGGATGGGACTTGGAGACTCTGTATTGACTACCAGGCACTGAACAAGATCATTGTCCAGAATAGGTACCCGATCCCACGGATTGATGACCTTCTGGACCAAATCAAGGGGGAAAAATGTTTCAGGAAGATCAAATTGAAGCCTGGATATCACCAGTTACCAATCAAACTGTTTGATGCATGGAAGACTGCCTTCAAAACCAAGGAGGGCCTTTGCGAATGGTTTTTCATGCCTTTCAGGTTGATGAATGCTCCCACAACCTTCATGAGGTTGATGGACGACATCCTGAAACCATTCACCAACTCATTTGTAGTAGTGTACTTGGATGACATCCTGATATTCAGCTAGACTTGGGAAGAGAAGCTCCACCACATATGACGGGTCCTCCAAACACTGTAGAAACACAAGATGTGTGCCAATTTCGAGAAGTGCACTTTTGGCATGACCCAGGTTCAATATCTGGGATACATTATTGATGAGTGTGGGATGCATGTGGATCCAACCAAGATCCAAGTCATCCAGGATTGGCCAGCCCCGACCACTTTTATAGAGCTTTGAAACTTTCTGGGTCTTGCTAATTTCTACCGTAGGTTCGTGTTGGGATTCTCTCATATCACTTGGCCCTCAAGTCAAGTCACCAAGGGAGGAGCGAAAGTAAAATTCTTTTGGTCAGAATCTCAACAGAAGGCATTGGTAGAATTGAAACATCACCTCTACTGTGCCCCAGTTCTCACATTACCAGACTTGCAACAACCATTTGAGATCAATACAAATGCCTCTGACTATGCTATTGGGGCAATTCTTACTCAACAAAGGCATCCAGTGGCATATCAAAGTGTGACACTATCTAACACAGTCCAAAAGTATCCCACTTATGAAAAAAAAATGTATTCCATTGTGCAGGCTTTCCGACAATGGAAGCATTACATTTTGGGGAAGGAAACAATCATCCACATAGAAAAATGATCCCTGTAGTTCATACAGACACATGGGAAGTTGTAGAACGATCGCCATCAGAAGTGGTCCACATATCTGCAAAAATTTCATTTGAGCATACAGTAAAAGAAGGGTGACATCAATAATGTTGTAGACTGCCTCAGCCGACCACCGATCGTGGAAATAAACACCGTGCTCAACTCTTATAGGCACAAGACTTCTGACTGGATGCTTCTCTACAAGAGTGATCCAGAATTCAGACACACATACACGACGCTCTTGGAGGGTAATCAAGTTCCAAATTTTCACCTCCAGGATGCACTACTATGTCACTTGGGACACCTTTGTGTTCCTTCAAGCGAGCATGCCAATATGATTTGGGAAGTGCACTATATTTGGGTCGTTTGGAATTTAGGGGTTGAGAAAACAATGGCAGTACTGCAAACATTTTTCTATTGTCCAAACCTTCGACAAGATGTTGGGAAGTACATCAGATCCTGCACTGCCTGTGCCATTGCCAAACCGACCATCAAGAACCAAGGCCTCTATACTCCACTACCTACCCCTAGTCAACCTTGGGATTACATATCCATGGATTACATGTCGGGCCTTCCTTCTACTAAGAATGAAAATGACTGGATTTTCATGGTCGTCGATAGATTCTCGAAGATGGAAATTATGGCGACCTAGAAGAAGAATATCATAGCAGAAGCCACTGCTAAAATCTTCTTTGAATGAGTGTGGGTACACTTTGGTATCCCATAGTCTATCATCTCAGATTGGGACAGTAGGTTCCTCAGTACATTTTGGTCCAACCTCTAGTCAATGTTGGACACCAATCTCACCAAGTCCACAAATTTCCATCCCCAAACTGATGGCGAGACAGAGGTTGTCAACAAGATGATCGTACACATTTTTTTCATGTACAAGTCAAAGCATCCACGCACATGGGATGAGAGCCTCCCCTATGTAAAACATAGCTATAACCAGTCCCTCCACAGCTCAACCAACCACAACCCCTTTCAGGTGGGCTTGGGATTCTAGCCACTATGTCCCATTGACGTAGCCATGCCCTTTGCAACTACTCAGGTTGATTTGGCTCATGTCGAGTCTGAAGCTTCCAAGGGGAACAAATTCATTGAGCACATTCAACACATTCGCCAATAGGTTCATGGCATATTGGAAAGAGCCAATTCTAAGTACAAGCAGTGGCATGATCAACATCAGGTGCAACACAACTTCCAGGTGGGCGACAAAGTGTGGCTACATTTGTAGAAGGAGCACCTTGTTGGGACCCACCACAAGCTTTGTCCGCTCTGATATGGGCCATACACCATCACCAAGGCTATAGGGGAAAATGCCTTCGAGCTCAGTATTCCACCATTCCTTGGTCTACACCCAGTGTTCAATGTGGGCCACCTTCGACCCTACTTTCCCCCTCTACTGGACACATTCGACATGGCAGAACAACTCACACCAACATAGTTAAATCTAGACTGCATGGAACAAGCCACACCTTATCGGATTATGGACACACAGATCAAGAACACCCGCCAACAGAGGATCCAACTATATCGAGTTGTCAAAGCAAGACAACTCCTTCACTAGGGCAAGTGGCTCACCAGGGACCAAGTTCAGCAGAAGATCCCTCATTTACTCATCACTCTCCTTGATTTACAAAGGGAATTTGAAATTGCTAGTTATATATAGGCCTCTAGTCTAAGAGAGGGGAATAACGAATTTATGGAGAAGCATTGTATGGAATTGTTCTGAAATATTTTTTGTTGAGGACTAAGAGCTTTGATGTTACTGATTTACTGCTAGGATTTATGAATAAAGTAGTTTTTCCTTCAGTCTATTAAGAGTTCTTTCTAGGTTCTATGTGCTTCTTGGGTAGGGCCCATCCAAGAGGGATCAAGGACCCTTTTTACTATTTTTGTATCTTTCACACATAATAGTTGTTTCTTAGATAATGTTTCATTCTCTATTAAAGTTAGATTTATCTTTGCATGATACATTTCCATTTCTATTATATATTTTGACTAATTGGCCAGTTGTAGCAGCATCCTGTAGAAATGTTCAATAACCTTATGGAGCACCCCTAAGTGCCTCCCAAGGATAAGAACCATAGATTCAATTCATTTACTTCATAATGCATCTTTTTGAATGGATTTAAAGACTTGCACTACCTTTTTAGACTTCATTCTACATCCTGTAGGAGTATCTTGTAGAAACTATGCAGATCCTGTAGAAATGCACAGTTCCTGTAGAAATCTCTTGTAGGGCTATTTTAGCTTCAGATTTTGACTTAGCTTAGTATTAATTTTTCTGAAAGCATAAACAAACAATAAAATAATTTTTTTACTGATAATGATCAAAGGATTGGATGATTTTACTTATGCATTAGTGTAGATTCATTTCCATTACAGTTTTTCTGCCATAACTTACAACTCTACTTTTATCATAGTTCTTTGTTATACATTCATATTAGATAAATCTTTTACTTCAGGTTAAATTTCATGATTCAATAATCTTTGATGCAGTAGGATAAATTCATTTCATGCAATTTAGTTTAGATGCACTTCCAATTTGGTTTGTTTCCTTCAAGCAATTAATTTAGAATTGCTTCCTATGATTTTATTTCCTACACATACATAACCTTTGATCCTTTTTCAAACCGTTGCTACGACAATTGCATACTGCACATATAGTGCATAACACCTCCTAAGTTTGTAAAAATCCTGGGTTGACAAGTAAATAAGGAGACCAAGGGTACAATAAATCATTACTACTATTCCTGGGTCCATCACCAATATCCTAAAAACACATCAAAACATCATCCCAAAAAAATCATCAAACTCCTGAAATTCTCAGAAATATCCAAGTTCTAACAGTCAAATTGACCAATCCAAAACTTTATGTGAATGATCCATGCCAATATCACCAAATCCATAATTCATAATCAATCCATCATCTTGTTCTAAATCAATAATCAATCCATCATAATTAAAAAAAATAAAGTAAAAATTTCAATTAATTATCCTAAAGAAAGAAAATTTCTCAAACTCAAAAGTAAAATTTGAAACTTGAAATTTGATAAATATCATCAATAGATCCCCCCTTGTCAATTGAAAGGTCAGAAGTCCTAGGACCTTTGAATCAAAAGAATTAATATACCCTTCTTTAAAGTGGAAAAGGGTAATCATATTGTCTTTAAGTGGAGTTGGAAGATTTAATATTCAATTCAAAACATTGCATCAAGTGGGCCTTGATCATGCCCCAAATCATCAATCCATGAATCAAAACATTCATGTATATTTGTTGTTGAAATCCTTACCCTGGAACCTAGGTATTTTGTTATCTAGTTATTTCCTTGATGTAAATCAAATTAACAACTCAGAAAACAAAAATACGCTGCTAGACTATTCAACTCAAATAAAGATAGAAAAAGCAATATCAGAAACCAAAAATTTAGACCACAATGCCCAAAGATATTCTTCCCATCAACTAACCTTATCATTCAAATAACATCAAAGCTTACAAGGGCTCTTGTACCTAGGATAATGGCCCATAGATAAATACAAAAAACCTTAGAAAATACCTACAAACCCTAACAATATTCTATGCTATTGTATGACCTTGTACTTTCACGCTTCCCAAGATGTACACGATTTTCCTTAAGAAAACCTGCGTATATGCACATGAATCTACTGAGACCCACATACACACATTCAAAGAATATACAAAACCCCATATGGGGTGACCCCGGTGTTGTGACTTCAATCAATTGAAACCCACTTGTGACTGCTTATGTTTTGTCTTCTCCCTGACTTGATATGTAGATGTAAGTCCTTCTCCACCTATCCAAGGTCTCTCAGAATCATAGTCCTTCATGATCCAATCACATCTCACATACAAGTGTCTTCCTCCACCATAGAATTTATTTTATAATCTTGAGTTATGAACTAACCCTAATCTCTAAAGTGATCAACGATTGAGATTACTTTTCACCTCACTTGAGATCAATGGATATTAATTAATTCACTAATGCTAATTAAATGATTTCTTTAAATAAAACTCAACTCACTAATAAAATAACTTTACTTTAATAATTCCTTTAATTAATGTAAATTCTCAAGGTAGAAGGCTTTGGATGACTTCCACATGTCAAGACACTTAGAGCTATGTGGAAATACTTCTCTGATGCTACCAACATCAACACTCCCTCTTAGCGAGGAAGGTATTCTGCACCACTCCAAGTTTCTCTGAAGAACACAAACTTCCATTTCACCAAGGATTTGGTTAAAATATCTGCAACCCACTCATCTATGGAAATATAATGAAGCTTCACTACTCTATAAATGATTTTAGGGGCTAAATTTCGACAATGGGATAATTTTCCATGGTTTTTCCAAAAAAAGATTCGTCAATTTCCATTTTTTTCTAAAAACACTTTAATTCCATAGAATAAAATTATTTTACCTTAAAAATCGCCAAAATTTTATAGAAGGTATATAAAATCCTTAGAAATTTGAATATTTTTACAAAACTATCACCAAACATTTTATATTTTGCATATTAAGGACTAGTAATATTATCCCATGTCTCTACCTTTTCTCTATATCGAATGAAGTGATATAAGATCTCTGCATGCTTGGACCTGTCATGGAATATTGAATTATTCAAGAGTTTGATAAAACTATGATTATCACAGTATATCACCATAGGCTCCAACTCATGATCAAATAAACCTGTAAGCAATTTGCGAAGACAAATGGCTTCACAACTAGCCATACTTGCTACCATATACTCTGCCTCTACTGAACTAAGTGCTATAGAATTTTGCTTCCTCTCGAACCAAGTAATCACTATTGATCCCAGGCTAAAGTAGCACCCCGAGGTGCTCTTTCTGTCTACTACACTCCCTACACAATCTGAGTCTGAATATCCCTACAACCTCACTCCATCACCTCCAAGATACCTCAATCCATACTCCAATGTACCTATCATGAACTTGAGCACATGCTTTGATGCTATCCAATGCACTTTCCTTGTCTCCACCATGAACTAACTGAAATTGTTCATAGAAAAAAAAATATCTAGATTGGTGTTGACCAAACACATCAAGGACCCTATCAACTACCTATATATCCCAAGATCCACCAACTCTAAATATGAAGTGATAACCTTATTCAAATTGGTAACCATAGGTGTAGCCATTGATCTACAATCATCCATCTAGAATCCCCTCAATATCTCAACTGCATACTTCCCTTGACCAGGGAATATCTCTCCCGATACCTTCCATAGCTCTAACCCAAAGAAATAATGCATCGAGCCAATTTCCTTCATATTGAACTCAATATCCAAATCATCTTTTCACCCTGTAATAAGATCCTCTTCACTTATGAGAAACAAATCATCTACGTGAAAAACCAATATGAGTGGATCAGACCCAACAAGTATGAAGTACAAGTTAGGATCCGCCTCACCCTTGGTAAATTTCGTATAAGGATTTCTTAATCCTACACACATGAGACTCCCTCCCATGTACCTCAAAGCCTTGAGGCTTTTCTATGTATACTTCCTCCTCAATGATCCTGTTGAGGAAAGATGTTTTCAAATCCATATGATGTATCCTCCACCTCATAAATGAAGAAATAGAAATAATATCTTGAATAGAAGCATACCTATGACTGGAGTAAATGTCTCCTCGTAGTCCACTCCCTCTTTCTAGGAGAATCCTCTCACCACAAACCTCACCTTGAAATTATCAATGTTACCATCTGCAACATGATTTATCTTGTAGAGCCACTTGTAACTCATAACTGACTTCCCCTCCGGCCTCGTCACTATGTACCAAAAATCATTCCTCATAATACATGTGTACTCCTATACCATGGCATCCCACCATACTTGCTAATATGTTTCTTCCTCAAAAATAGAAGGCTCAACATCAATGATGCTACTCAAAATCACCATATAATTCAAAAACTTCATCGAAGGCTTGCACTCTCTAACCACACTCCTAGGAGCCTCACTAACATCCCTCATTGTATGTAATATCCACCTGGGTCTTTGAACAAGACTAGAAGGGGATAAATCCTTTTCCCCACCTGAAGTCTGAGTTGATGACTGTTGATCATCTTTCGAAGTCTGTTGCTCCTCGTCCTCTGTCACTACTATTGAATCCTAATATCTTCTATATTCCATGTTCTCCTTGAACTTAAAATATCTTCTCAAAACTTTCTTCCACTGTGCTAGAATGAAGATCTTGTAATCCTTTGAGGTCTCACTATATCCCATAAATATTCCCTTCTATCCTAAAGGCTCTAGCTTTTTCCTCTTCTCCATAGGCACATGGATGTAGATTGAACAAACAAATATCCTCAAATGTCCTACCTTTGGGTTCACTCCTGAGAATTCCTTCTCCATAGTCTTTTCCCACAATATACTATGAGGACTCCTATTCTACACATATACTACTGTGTTACATGCCTCTACCCAAAGAAACATAGGAAACTCCTAGTCATGTATCATAACCTTGACATAATTGATGATGGACCGGTTCTTTCTCTCTGCAACCCAATTTTGTTGAGGGTTATATGAGACCGTCAGCTCCCTCTTGATCCATTCCTCCTTGTATAAATACTTGAAGTCATTAGAGGTGTACCCTCCCCCATTATCCAACCTCAATACCTTTATCTTATTTCCTGTTTGGTTCTCCACCTGAACTCTAAAATCCTGAAATCGATTGAAGACCTCATCCTTGGTATTCATAAATAAGATCTACGCTTTCCTGGAAAAGTTATTAACAAACATCACATAGTATGATGATCCCTGTACTAATGCTACTAAAATCAGACCACTCACATCTGGATGGAAAAGATCCAAGATCCCCTTGGACCAATTTTCACTGCTTGGAAAAGAAACCTTGTCATTCTTTCTAAGTGCACACCCTTTACACACTCCATGTAATTTTCCCCGTCCCAACTAAGGGAGATTATGGTGCAGAATACTCGTAAAAATGAAATTTTTGTTAACTATTTTAATTCTTTTATAGCTTACTAATTTCCTGTAGCTTCCAACTATGGATTACAACCAAATTTAATTGTGAACCATTACCATCATTCATATGCATATACAACATACTAAAATAGACATGAATGTAGATAATAAACTTCATTAAAGAAACATATAAATCTTTCTTATATACACAAAGTTCATGCACAACAATTTAACTCAAAAATACAAGACAAAAAAAATATAAACACTTGTCTTTTAACAATGGTTGTGCAACCAACTTCTTGTGATGGAAATTCCACATAACCATAGACTTGTTGTTCCAAATATCAACAAAAAATCACCCTCGAGCTGATGCTAGTAATCCAAAAAGGAGGGTGGTATCTCATAGTCTGGTCACAGCTCATAAAACTCACAACCGTCTGGTATCTTCCTACAACTATCTCAATTTTCCACCAGCTCTCTTCCTCTTGACTTGTCTGACCCGAGGAATGTACCCCTTCACCGATCTATGTCCCTCAAGCATCCCATTCATTTATCAAGTGTTATGATATTTAGACACTTAGGAGTTATTTAATATCTACTTGGTCTAATGTGTCGTTAGGTAAAAGTGTGTTTCTTAGTGTGTTTCTTTAGTATGCATTAGTATCCATTTGTAGTTAGGAAATATGATGGTCACGATATGTTCCTGACATAGAGTGATCCAACGGTTCATACTCTCCTCGATATTAACAACCATAGATTCATGGATTAACAACCTATTGGTCCATGATCTCTATTTAAAGATCATGAAGGGTCATTTGTCGATGATCGATTGTGAGAAGCTCTATTGTAAAATCTATCTATAATCTTTTTCTTTTGCATTAATAAACTTCTCTAAGTGGTCGCCTTGGCTGGGGCCATGGATGTTTCCCCGTAGGGGTTTTACCACGTGAAAACATCGGTTTGTTGATCTTTGATATGGTTATGTGAGTGGTTACTAAAGGTTTTCATCCTCTGTTGGAATACCTATTTTGTCGAACATGGTATCAGGGCCTGTTTGAAGACCCGCTCCCATTGTAGATTGAGATTGTGAAGCCGAGTTTCCTCATCTCCATTTTTTGTGATTTTCGTACATTTATGTGCTGAGAGAATTGTTCCATTGCGTCCAGAGTGCTTGTTTCAGTCAGGAACATTTTTCGTTTCATTCAAAAATGTTTTTGTTTTCCCAATATACGACCATTATAGTCAGATCCAAAGGTATAAAGCTTGAATATGCATTTTTTAAAATTTTTGCAGAGTAGTATTTTGGTTTTATTTCAGTTTTGTTTTATTTATTTTCGGGTTTCTACTCTTTTTCATATACGTATGCTCTTTTCCCCATGCCCTGTGCGATCTCAGTAAATCAGAAACAAATAGGAAAAGGTGCATCTTCCAGGTAAGCTAACAGAGATCTAACCCTTGTTGTCATCGAGAAGTGAATTTTTTTTCTTGTCTGAAAAAAGTTTTTTTTGAGCATGCTCTCCAAGGCCGTCAACAAAAACAACAACAACAACAAAAATCCTCCTTTTGAACATTACAATATGTTTTTCTAGACCATCTAGTTAAAAGTTGCCTTATTAAGTAAGAGGTCTTGAGTTCAAGTCTCTCTTTTGTTACATTTTTTGAAAAAGTTCATGCTAAAATTATAAAGTGTATTTCACTTCAAGTATAAAAGTGAATCACTATAATTAGCTTTAATATTTTATTTTAGAGTTATTTATTTTGCATGCAACTTTTTATTTTATAAAGTAACTTAATTGTAAAAGTGATCCCCACTTCTCTTTATAAAAGTGGGTCACTTCATAAAGCAGATTACACTATCACGTGGTCATTTGGTTACCATTTATGCTTTTTTTTAAAAGGGCATAACTCTCACATCCGAAGTCTATTTTCAGTGCCATTTTTTTTAAACCGCATAAATTTTCGAGCTCTTTCCATCCAAATCATCAGTTTCAGTTTTTAAATCCATATTATCTGCATATTTAATATGGATTCTACAAGTAATCTCTTACTTACCAACACTAACTACTTCCAATGGAAATCTCATATGGAAGATTTATTAAGAAGTAAAGGCTTGTACCAGATTACCTTGGGAAAGGAAAAAACACCCACTGGTGATGATAATAAAGTAAAATGGGCTAATAGGAGTGACGAAGCACATGGACTAATCAAAATGTCCATCTCTCCTGATTTAAGGTACCACCTTCAAGAAATTGATGACCCCGAAGAAGCTAGGGAAAAGATTGAATCTGTGTTTGGTAAACTCAATATTATTCGAGCACAACAGTTAGAAAATCAAGTACTGACCTTGATTTCAAGTGATTTTTCTTGCCTTGGAGATTATCTATCTAATTTTAAAACACTCAGAATTTTATGTGAAGAATGTAAGATAAAAATAGAGGAAGAGCGTTGCATCTATATTATTCTTTCTAAGCTAGGTAGTGCATATTCTGTGTTTGTATCTACCTTTTATTCCATGAGAGAGGCTCTAGGGAAAGCTTATGAAAAACCCACTCTTGAGTCCTTTTGTGCTTCTTTGATTAGAGAGGAAGATAAGCTTGTACAAATTGGAGTGATCAACAATGCAGGTACCTCCAACAAAGCCTTAGTTGCCCAACAGAAAGATAAACCCAAGTATCCCAAGAAACAATATCCTCTATACAACAACAAGCAACATAAGGGTCCCAAACCCGCTTAGACAGCTTCAGCTCCTAACGATGACAAAGGAGAAAAATATAAAAATAAGAAGATTGGCAGATATTGCAACTTTTGTGATAAAGATGGTCATGATGAGTCTAAATGTTTCAAGAAGATGACAACTTTAGAAGTAGCGATGAAGAAGCACAACATCAATATTGATTCTACTTCTTCTTCTTCTTCTCATGGACATGCACTTTCCTCTTTTGGTTTTTTCCTTCAACAAAACTTCTACTTCTTCTTATGATGATTGGCTTATTGATTGATCCAGGTGGATATCGGTGGCCACTCACCTTTTCCAACTAGCTCAAAACAATTTTCTTGCAATTTTGGTAATTTACTATTTCTAGCAGTTTTCACTTCCGGAGCCATTTTGAGGCCCTAAACGACGTTTTTTGGGAAAACATGTTTGCAATATGGAAGTTACAACAGGCTATCATGCGCCTAAAATAGAGATCGTATGCAAACATTACAACCCCGGGAAGTTGATGTACAACTTACCTAAACGGGGCCCACATGACTTTTGGCGCTTCATCTCCTAGGGTTAGGTTTTTGGATGTCTAGGGTTTTTGGCATTCTTATTTATTGTAAAAAAGAGCCTTCTGAGCCTCATTGTGATCATTTTATTGTGAATGAGCGCAGTTGTCACATCTCTTCTCAGAGATAAGCCACCACCATTCCAACAAGCTTGTTTCTGCTACATTTTACATTTTTGATCTTATTTTGTTAATGAATAGAAAACCAGTGTTATTGTATCTATGTTATTTTGTGTTAAGAATCTGTTAACAATCTGTATTCATTTCGTTCTACTCATAAAATACATATCAGTGGTATCAGAACAAGTTTCTCTTGATCGTTTTTCAGTGCATATCCCCGACAAGGTCCGAGTATAGCAAGTTGGGTCTCGAGCTTGTCTCTCTTGAAGACAATCTCTCTCGCATGCCCAAGAAACCCTCCATGGTAGAAGAAAAGGAAAACGATGGAGAAGACCATCCTATAACTCTATTTCTTGAGAAAGCGCTCATGCAACAAAGGGATGAAATTATAGATAATTTTTCCCACATCCTTCAATGCCTCCCAATAGCATCAGGCACATCTTCATCCAACGACCACTTTGGAGGCACCTCACCTTTTAAGGTACATGAAAATTTTGATATTCCTATATTTGAAGGTCAGATAGATGTGGATGCCCTAGATAAATGGTTAAATCTATTAGAAGGTTGTTTCTCTGTTCACAATTTTTCTGATAGAGAAAAGATCATCTTTGCACTCCTTAAGGCTCTCCCCCATGTCAAACATTGGTGGGAAACTTACTGGGAGCAAAGTTCCATAGAGGAGTCTAGAATACATGGGGCCGAGCCCACTTGGGATTTTTTTGTGGATGCGGTAAAGGAACAATATTACCCTATTGGCAACTATGAGGACCAGTACATGATATGGACCACACTGTGGTAAGAGAGGGGCCAAGCAGTTCCGGAGTTCACCAATACCTTCCATACCTTGCGCACCAAGTTGGGTATCAAAGACTCCAAACAACATTTGGTTCTGAAATGCCGTGGGGCTCTACCCATATACATCCAAACTAAAATGGATTTTCTGGACATCTCATCACTCGATGTTGCCTATCGATATGTTGTTAAAATCAAGCATAAATTTAAGCACCAGAACAAACGAGAGTTTGGTTTTGCAAATCCGCAACAACCAAAGTATGACAAAGACAAACCTAAAAAATAGTCTCCCGAAAACCAGTCCAAGCCACAAGAAAAGAAGGGTCATGGGAAGACAAAGAAGGACACTGAAAAATGGTGTGATTTGCACAAAAGCCCCTGGCACAACACCGATGAATGTCACTGAAAATAGTCATTGGTGGCCAAGATCAAAGACAAGGAGCCGAACCCTGATTTAGAATCTGATTATGAAAATACTGGTAAAGGACAGATCACTGACATAGACCCCAGTTCTATTGTCGTGACCACGACAATTCAACCAGAAGAACCAATAGATCCAGAAGAGGGGGAGTGCCTTTTTCATTCACAGATGTGGGTGAAGGGGACCCCGCTGCATTTTATTGTTGATAGCAGAAGCCAGAAGAACCTCATCTCAGCAGAGTTCATCAAACGGTTGGAATTGTCGACAACACCACACCTGCAACCATACAACATCGGGTGGCTTCGCCAAGGAAAAGATCTTTGTGTCAGCCAATAGTGTCGATTGTCATACAACATCCAAATCTTCAAGGATGAGGTATTATGTGATGTTTTCCCATTGGATGTCTGTGATGTCCTCTTGGGCCAACCATATATGCGAAGACACCATGTTGTTTATGAGTCTCGACCCCATAGTGTCATTGTTACTTTGGGGGTTCATCTCTATAGAATAACAGAGGTAGTTCCAACTATTGTTCCACCTAAAAAGTGTCTCAAGGAAGTATCTCATATTGCAAAATTCAGCTTCTTCATAATCTGTTCCAAAGGGGAACAAAAGGACACTGCAACCACTACAGCCTCGCGCAAGGCACCTTCTATCCAACAGAAGCAGGTCGACAAGATTGCAACTAAGTACAAATATTCCTTATGCACATTGTCCTCTCATGTAGCTCGACTTGTTGAACAACCTCAGCCTCAACAGGTTTGTGATAGACTTCCACAAACTGAGCAGCACAACATCTCCAACAAGGCAAGCAACTCACCAAGATTCAGATTCAACAAACGATTTTTCCTCTCCCCAAGGCACTCAACGCAATGGAGACCATTGCTTCCTAAGGAGGGAGGATTGATACAGGTGGATATCAGTGGCCACCCACCTTTTCCAACTGGCTCAAAACAATTTTCTGGCACTTTTGGTAATTTACTATTTTAGTTGTTTTCACTTCCGGAGCCGTTTTGAGGCCCTAAATGATGTTTTTTGGGAAAACATGTTTGAAATATGGAATTTAATTCCATATTGTGCTTAAAATGAATCTCCTCATCGATACCTTTCCAATGGGCTATCATGCACCTAAAATGAAGATCGTATGCAAAAGTTACGACCCCGGGAAGTTGATGTACTAACTTACCCAAACGAGGCCCACATGACTTTTGGCATTTCATCTCCTAGGGTTAGGTTTTTGGATGTCTAGGATTTTTGGCATTCCTATTTATTGTAAAAAGAGGCCTTCAGATCCTCATTGTAATTATCTTCTTGCGAATGAGCGCATCCATCACATCTCTTCTCAGAGATAAGCCACCACCATTCCAGCAAGCTTGTTTCTGCTGCATTTTACAGTTTTCAACTTATTTCGTTATTGAATAGAAAACCAATTTTACTCTATCTTTGTTGTTTTGTGTTAAGAACCTGTTAATAATATGTATTCATTTCATTCTTCTCATAAAGTACAGATCATTGATTCAGGAGCATCTTATCATATGGCTAAGGATAAAGCCATATTTTCTTCTTTAAATAAATGTAACACTAAGAAAATATTTGTTGGTGATGATAGCTCTCTTAGTGTTGTAGGATCTGGAGTAGTTCAAGTAGATAATGGTTATTTCAATGATCTATTATGTGTTCCAAATCTTTCTTTTAACTTTTTATCAGTCTATCAAATCACTCATTCAGGTGAAGGTAAAACCGTAGAGTTTTCACCTCACCAAGTTGTAATCAAGGATCTAAAATATCCTAAGCATGTTCTTGCAGCTAGAATTGTTGATGATATTACCACGTTGTACAAGTTTGACAACTTTGGGTCATCATCATTTTCATCATTTTTTGTTGCTCATAGCGATGACTTGAGCAAACTTTGGCATGAGCGGTTTGGTCATCTAAACTATCCCTCATTGCAAAAACTATGTAATCAATAGATGGTGACTCGTCTTCCTCTTGTTTCATGCAAAGATGGTGTTTGTGCCAGTTGTGTTCTCGACAAACATCATCGGGAAAATTTTAACAAACGTGCCTCTTGGCATGCTTCGGTCCCTTTGCAACTTGTTTACAGTGATTTGTGTGGTCCATTTTCTTCCACTTCTTTTTCTAGGTGCAAGTATTTCTTAACTTTCATTGATGATTTTTCCAAAATCACTTGGGTTTACTTCTTAAAACTTAAGAGTGAATTTCTTGACAAGTTTTTGGCCTACAAGGCCCTTGTAGAAAAGAAATCTGGACATCAAATTCAAAAATTAAAAACAAATAATGGATTTGAATATGTGAACAATAATTTTACAAGTTACTGCACTACACAGGGCATCCAAATGCAACACATTGTTCCATATACAACACAACAAAATGGTGTTGTTGAGAGAAAGAACCACACATTAAAAGATATGGGTAATTGCATGATCCAATCTAAGGGATTAAGTCTAAAGTATTGGGAAGAAGAAATCAACTGTGAAAATTACATAGTCAATCACACTCCCACAAAGGCTCTTAAAAATATAACACTGGAAGAATCTTGAACTAAAATTAAACCAGATGTAAGTCACTTCTGTGTATTTGGCAGTATAGCATGGACTCACATTCTTGATGAGAAAAGGAAAGCATTGTAGCCTAAAGGTGAGAAGTGTATATTTGTTTCTTATTCTAAATATGTCAAAGGTTATAGACTTCTTCAACCACATTGTAATGAAATTATTCTTAGAAGAGAAGTTAAATTTGATGAAAATCTCTTGGCCTGCGACCATAATTCGACGGTTGTGCCTTCTTCAGCGTGCAATCCATCTTCGGTGTTTTTTCCTTCTTCTGTTCCTATTTTGGTTTCTTCTTCAGATGATGACAGTGAGGATGAAAATCCACCTCTTCCTTCTCACCTTCCTCTAGATGAGTTGTTTGAACCTGAACCAACACCAGTTCCACCGCTTCCTAGATGGGTCCATTCAACATGAGAAGCATCTGGTGGTATTTTCGGTGATCCTTCAGATCAACGTCGAAGACATTCATGGTTCCATCAAGCCTCTTCTCTTTTGGCTCAAGTTTCAGCGACTCCTGATCCAAAGATATTTGAAGAAGCTTCAGGTCATCCAGATTGGGATACAACAATGAATGAAGAGTATCATTCTTTAATGGCAAATGATACTTGGGATATTGTACCTCTTTCAAAAGGAAAAAAAGTTATCATATGTAAATGGGTCTACAGAACTAAGTATGCATCGGATGGAAGTGTTTAAAGACACAAGGCTTAGTTAGTTGCCAAAGGATTTTCTCAAGTTGAAGGAATTGACTATAATGAAACCTTTGCCCCTATATCCAAAATGAATTCCATCCGCCTTCTTCTTTACCTTGCTGCCTCACATAAATGGGAGGTCCATCAGATGGATGTTAAATCCACCTTCTTGCATGGTGATTTGAAAGAAGAAATCTACACGGAACAACCTCCTAGCTATGTCCAGAATTACTCTAGCCTTGTTTGTCGCCTTAAGAAATCTCTTTATGGTCTTAAGCAAGCTCCCTGAGCTTGGTATGCCAAAATGGATAACTTTCTTATTAACACCAGATTCTCTAGATGCCATTTTGATCCTAATGTCTATACCAAGAAAGTAGGAAGCCATCTCATAATCCTTGTCCTGTATGTTGATGACCTTATCCTTACTGGTAGTGACTCTAAATTTTTAAACCATGTGAAAACTAGCCTTAAGAATAAATTTGAAATGACAGACTTAGGTTTTTTGCACTATTTCCTTAGCCTCCAAGTTTTGCAAACCAATGAAGGAATTTTTCTTTCCCAGTCTAAGTATGCTTGTGACCTTCTTCGTTGCTTTCAAATGGATGATTGTAAACTAACCCCTTCTCCCTTCCAGTCTGGAGTCAATCTTACTGCCACTTGTACTTCTCCTAAAGTTGATGCCACCATGTATCGCCAGTTAGTTGGTAGCCTGTTATACTTGACTCATACCCATCCTGATCTTTCCTTTGTTGTTGGTCTTGTTTCTTGGTATATGAAAACACCCCATGAAAGCCATTGGAAAGAAGCTAAAAGGATACTTTGTTATGTCCGTGGTACAGTCAATTCAGGAGACATTACAGTTCAGGGGAGACTCCTTTATTGGTTGGTTTCACTGATTCAGATTGGTCCGATGACCCTGATGATCAGAAGTCTATTGCAGGTTATGTTTTCAGCCTTGGTTCAAGACCTGTCACTTAGGCCTATAAGAAACAACAAGCTATTGCACTTTCTTCAGCAGAAGCAGAGTATCGAGAAACGGTAAATGAAAGTCATGAAGCCTTGTGGCTTCGACAGATCCTTTTAGAGTTTAGATTCGAGCAACAACATCCGACCAGCCTTTTGTGTGACAATCAAAGTGCCATCAAGCTTGCCAAATACCCAGTTCAACATCAACAAAACAAGCACATCGAGCTACACATGCACTTCATAAGAAAACTCATTCATGATCAAGTTATTGAAGTGATCTTTTTCCCTATAGAAGATCAAGTTGCAAACATTTTCACAAAGTCTCTTACAGAAGCAAAGTTTTCCAAACTTCGATCTATGTTAGGAGTTCATGAAGTTGTCATTAAGGGGGGATAGTCTCTAATGCCTCCTTCATTCTCCTATTGTGTCAACATTGTAAATCCTTCAATCCTATCCCAAGTTGTTCTTAAGGGGGGATGTTAGGATATTTAGACACTTGGGAGTTAGTTAAGATCTACTTGGTATAATTGTGTCATTAGGTAAAAGTGTGTTTGTTAGTGTTTTTATTTAGTATGCATTAGTATGAATTTGTAGTTAGGAAATCCGATGGTCACGATATGTTCCCGACATAGAGTGATTTGGCGATTCATGCTCTCCTCAATCTTAACGACCATTGATCTGTGGCTTGACACTCGATTGGTCCATGATATCTATTTAAAGAGCATGGAGGGTCATTTGCCAATGATCGATTGTGAGAAACTCTATTATAAAATCTCTCTATAATCTTTTTCTTTTGCATTAATAAACTACTCCAAGTGGCTGTGTTGGCTGGGGCCGTGGATGTTTCCACGTAGGGGTTTTACCACATGAAAACATCGATGTGTTGATCTTTAATCTGGTTATGTGAGTGGTTACTGAAGGTTTTCGTCCTCTGTTGGAATACCTGCATTGTTGAACATCAAGGTCTCTCTAGCACAAGTATATAGGAATATCTTAGCTAGGAACTCAAGGGAACATGCTACTAGGAAAACTACCAACAAACCAACAACAAACACTTGTTGTTATAGTGCAACTTGCCTAGGAGTTCACTCTTCAGGCTTGACAACCTGTCTCTTCAGTTTTCCAACTCTAGTTTGCTCCAAATACTCTCTAATATGAAAATTTACATCACAATACTTTTAGAAAATAAAATTCTACAATGACACAACTCCAACAACAATTTGAATCATAATCCCATGTTCTTCTCAACTATCCAACCTAAGGAATGCACCATTCATTTATCAGAGTTAACCCAAGGGATATACCATCCATTTATCAATTCTAATCCCAAGGTCACCAGTGAAGTTGGGCACGACCTTGAGATGTGGTTATGGAGCTGTAGTTGCTCAAAATGGAGTTTTGCATTCCATTTTTTTTCAAAATTGTAAACAATTTATGGGTATTCTGCATGCATGTTTTATTCATTCTCCCATGTAGAATCTTTAGGACCATAATAGGTCCATTGAAATTTTACCAACCCTATGTATTTGTTTCTGAGCACTTTGAATTTCCGGTTTAGGATGCATATTGGTTCCACCCGGAAACCCCCTTCATGTTCCACCTAGATCACATTCCAATCAATTATGTGGTTAGGGCCAAGCACTTATTTCTATAATAATTTTACATGAAATACATTATGCACTCTTATGGATGCAAGCAATGCTATCATGTATGAAAATGGCCCTATATTTTCTAATATTTCTAAAGGCTCACAATATCTTTCTTCCAACTTTAGGCAACTTCCTAATCTTATCAAACTTTTCTTTTCCTTCACTTTTAAAATCACATGTTCGCTCACTTTAAAATATCTAAACACTTTGTTCTTGTATGCATAAATATTCTTCCTATCCTGAGTAACCTTTAAATTCTACTTTATCTTTACCATCTATTCTTCCATTTCCTTCAATAAATCTGGCCCAACAACTGTTGTGTCTATTGTATTATCCCAACTCACTGGTGTGTTACAATTTTTTCCATACAATGCTTCAAACAGACTCATTTTCAATGAGGCATGATACCCATTGTTGTATGCAAATTCAACTAAATGAATATAATATTCCCACTTTGATGGATGATCCATCACATACATTCTGAGCATGTCCTCAATTATCCTATTAGTCCTCTCTGTTTTCCCATATGACTCTAGGTGATATGTTGTATAGAGTTTAAATTTGTCCCAAATCCTCTGAACAAACCCTTCCAAAAATTGGATGTAAACTTTGGATCTCTATTTGAAACTATTGCCTTAGGTACCCCATATAGCTTGGAAACTTCTTTCATATATATTTTTGGAATATTTGTTTCCTTGTGTGTAGTATTTACTGGAATAAAATGTGCTACCTTCATCAATTTATCTACCACCACCATGATGGAATCATGTTTCTTCACTGTTATAGGTAGCTTTGTAATAAAATCCACTATAACAACTTCCCACTTCCATTCTAGAATGGGAAATGGCTATAACAAACCTGCTGAATGTCTATCTTCAGTATTCACTTTTTGGTACTCTAGACATCTGACTATGTAATTAGTCACTTTTGTCTTCATTCCCGGCCAAAAATATTGGCTTCTTACAATTGAAATTGTCTTTTGATATCCCAGGTGCCTGACATATGGCACATTGTGCATTTCTTTCAGAACTACATCTTTCAACTCATTGGAATTCAACACATATACTTTTCCATTGTACATGAGAACTCCATCTTCTTTCAACTCATAAGAATTAATTTTCTGCTGAAAATTACCTTGATGTAATATGTCTTTTACTTTTAGATAATGTTGATCTGAATTTTCTGCTGAAATAATTTGATCTTTTAGATCAATCCTATACATGCTAAGGGCTGCAACACACACTTCATGAGCTCTCCTGCTGGGTGCATTAGCCACTTGATTTTCCTTTCCTTTTATATGCTTAATTTCAAAGTCATATTCACTTAGAAATTCCATCCATCTAGTTTGTCTAGCATTTAGTGTTGGCCATCCAAACAAATGATTCAAACCATAGTGGTATGTCCTTAGCTCTAATTTCTTCCCCATAAGGCAGTGTCTCCACATTTTAAATGCATGTACAATTGTTGCTAACTCCAAGTCATGTGTAGCATAATTTCTCTCATGCTATTTTAATTTTCTGGACTCATAGCCTACCACATGATCCTTTTGACTAAGAACTCCACCGAGCCCTTCCTTGCATGCATTGGTGCACAAAAAAAAATATTCGCTTAGATATATGATCTTCAATATTGGTGCACTTGTCAGTATTTCCTTCAACTTTTGAACTATTTCTTCGCACTTGGAAGTCCATTCAAAATTCACTCTCTTATTTTGCAAAGAAGTGATTGGAATTGCAATCTTTGAGAATCCTTATATGAATCTTTGTTAATAACTAGCAAGACCCATGAATGATATGAACTCAGTCACATTCTTTGGCACTGGCCATCCTCTAATGACCTCTATCTTTTCAGGATCCACTGTTATCCCATCTGTTGAAAAGATATGCCCCAAGTAGTGAATCTTCTTTTGGTAAAAGATGCACTTACTTAGATTAGAATATAATTTATGCTCTTTTAGAACTTCCAAAACCATTCCTAAATGTTTCTCATTCTCCTTTTCTGGCTTAGAGTAGACAAGTGTGTCATCTAGGAACACAATCACAAACTTGTCTAGGTACTCCCTGAACACTCCATTAATCAGGCACATAAAAATGGTTGGGGAATTTTATAGTCCAAATGGAACTACCATTAATTCATAATGCTTAAATGTTTCCTTACTAATGTCTTCTTATTTTATCCTCACTTGATGATAGCATGATCTCAAGTCAATCTTGGAAAATATTCTTGCACTTTTCAGCTGATCAAATAAATCATCAATTCTTGGGAAAAGATGTTTGTTCTTTATGGCGACCTTATTCAGTTTTTTGAAATCAATACACAACCTTAAGGTTCCATCTTTTTTCTTTACAAAAAGAATATTGGATCCCCAAGGTGACACACTTGGGCATATATACCCCTTCTTGGACACTAGGGAAGCTCTTGGCACCAAATCAATAGAGAAATAAATGTATCTCTTTGCTAGCAATCCTGAAATTTCTCTAAAAACATATTCAAAATCCTTCAATACTGGATGGTCTTCAACTATTGCCACATTATCTTTGGTTTCCTCTTCCATATGGGCTGCAAAAATCTGACACCCCTTCCTGAAAATCTTCTTCAACTACATAGCTGAAATTTCTCTAATGACTACAACTCTTGGAATGCCTTGAACCTTGCCCTGAACCTTGCCTTGCTTCCCTTCTTCATCAATATATGTGATTGTCTTGTTATAATAGTCTATGACAACATGGTTTTTTTCCAACCAATCCATGACAATTAGAAAATAATATGAACCCAATGGTATGATTTTTACATCAAAAATTTTATTGAGTCCATTCATGTCTATTAGAAAACCTTTAACCCACTCATTGGATTTCCTCTTAGCTCCTGTGGTTAATTGAACAAACCAAAATTTCTTATTCTGACTTCTTTTCAAGTGAAATATTTCAACAATGTTAACATTTATGTAACTATGGATAGCTCCATAATCAATCAAAATTGCTATGGGTTGGTTGTCAATCTTACCTTCCACTTCGAACATGGGGGATTGATACTCTACTTTCTTGTTGTCCAAGGCTACATAAATCCTTGTCATGTTTCCTCCCATTTATTTGATTGTTTCAACCTCCTGCATGTTGTGGACAATCCTCATTCTTTCTCCTTTATGAGGGAAGTTCCTATATAAGTGATTCCCCTCACATCCCCAACATTGAATATGATGCTTCCTTGGCCTCTTCCCAACTGAATCTGTAGTCCCGTGCTCATTTTGGGATGACTGACCTTGCTGATTTGTTTGGGAAGTATTCCTAAAAAAGGATGGCTTAAAAAGTTTCTTCTTTTGATCCTTTTTACCCTTCATCTTGTCATTCCAAGCATTTTGGAAAACTGGCCTTCCTTTGCTTTGCTCATAAAGATGCCTTTATCTCCTTATGGCTTCCTCCAAAGTTTTGGGGTTATCATATTGAATCTTGTCACTGTAGAAGAAGGGTAACCCACTTAGAAACATTTGGATTTTGATCTTCTCATCCATGATGAAGTCAACATACTTAAGCAACTTAAAGAACCTTTTCTCATATTCCTCCATTGTCATGTTCCCCTACTTGATTTCAAAGAACTCTTTCATATTTCTTTCATAGTAATGTTGGAACAAATATTTGTCTTAGAAATATCCTTTGAACTACCTCCATGGGAACCTCTTCTCATCAAGGTTATTTGATTGCTTAAGTTGATCCCACCACATGGATTAATTTCCTTGCAAGTGGTAGGTGGTAATTATAGCTTCTACCTGGGAAGGGTAATCATGTAGCTGGAAATATTTCTTCATTTCCAATAGCTAGGCCTTGACCTCTTCTCCTTTCTTGTGCTCACCATTTAAATTTGGTGTCTTAATATTACTGAGTTCACCTTGCAAGATGTCCACCTTAGGCCCTATTCTTTTCCTCCTAACAAGAGACACACTTGGGATACTTCTTATACCATAACTTCCATGAGTTCTCTTAGTGAACTGCCTTGGAGAATGATGGTTCCTGCTCATGCTTCTTGACTGCCTATCATTTCCATGATCATCCCTTTTTCTATGGGATCTAGATGTTGACACTTGTCTAACACTAGCTACTTGCTTGGTGCTAGAGTCCTTATTAAATTTCTTATGCAACATTTTTAAGCTCTGAAGTATCTCTTCTCGAGGATTCATAACCCTTTCATTATCAAATCTATATCTCTACACTTCCCTACACATGCTTCTCATAGTGACAAGCTCATGCCTATCTCTTCTTCCATTTGAATTTGTCTCAACATTCCCCATGTTGACATGTAGACCCCTTATATATTACTCATGGTTGTAAGATCCCTGAGCATCTTCCATAACTCTAGTCCTCATATAAGAACTAAAATTTCCTTCTGTACTTATATTCTGTAAGAAATGTGCATGTAATAATTAATGTTAGAACATTCATGGAATAAAACATTTGATCTATTAGAATACATGTTATTTCTTCACTAATTTATGAAGGATGTATTTCATCAATTTCAAATTATGATTCCTTAGATGTGTTTCTCTATGAAAGAAATTTTCAATTACTATTCCCATGCTTCAGTTTGATTTATGAGAGAAAAGTTACAACAAGTACATGCTACAATTTCCACTCTTTTACTTTTGCAAAAAACTCTTTATCAATTTTTGATAAATTTTATTGCACAAATCAAAATTCTAGGCTGAAAAATGTCTTCTACTCCTCAATACCTTTCCATCAACTATTCGTTTTCTCAAATCTGAGATCTAAGATAAAAGTTATGGTCCAGAGAAGTTTAGGTTCTTTTACCCAATTTATCTTTGCATTCTATAGGTGTCTTATTTCTCTTCCTGCACATTTTCAGGTACCCATAACCAAAATTTGACTCCACCTATGGATTCTATGGGTTATAATATTTCCATAGACTGCTCATGTGCCTCAAACGAACTTTTGAGCATGGATTTATTCCCCCTAGAAGTAAAACTGGTGTCGTAATTTTACCCTCATTGTTTTGGATGTACCTTCCTCATATGAGATCCATTTTGCGAACCATTTAGCTTATTGGATGACTCTCTTCGAGTTCTTTTATTTGAGTTGTAGAGGTAGAGTGTACCAAGTTACACTTTGTTTTTATGGGTTTTTATTGGCTAAAAACATTGTTTAGGGCCTCAAAATCACCTCTCAAGTTAATGGCCTTCATAAACCACAAAAAATCACATAAAACTAATTGTTTTACTATTGTAACAACCTTTTAAATTTGAACCATTGATCTCAAGTCGCGTGGAATATGATCCGTTGATCTTCACTACATTGGCCATCGACAACCAATGTTCTTCCTTGGGTGCGTACCACACTTTCCTCGATCTGTCGATGAAACCATCAACCATCGACCCATTTGCCTCAACAATCGATTTGTACACAACTCTAAATTGGTCGCTTCGACCATCTGCCATCAAGGATATACGTTGGTGAATGGAACTCCTCAATGATTCAGTTGATGCCTGACCATCGACCCATCGACGATTGGAGATCATTGACGACTATTGAAAACACTTTCCCATATCGGTTGACCTGCCATCATCACCCTCTTTCCTTTATCAACCATCGATCGATTCTATTGGATGACTCGAACACCTTGTTGAATTGGCCATCGACGATTGAGAATGCTTCACAGTATTTGGCTGACGCCGACCATCGACCATCAACAGTCAGAGATTTCATTTGGCTAAAATAGCTCTTCGCCATTTCAACTGACCTGACCATCGGCCGTTAGTGATTTCTCTAGGTGAAATTCCATACTGTGAAAAAATTAGACCAAAAACCCTAACAAATATAAGTCGTCGATCTGATCCCTTTAAAAAAACCCCGAAATGAATCATGGCTATTGATTGGATCTACCCTTCAAAACAACTGAAATGAATACATACCGTTGATCTCTTCCATTTCCCAAAATGCCAAAATTAATAACGACCGTTGATTTGAGAAACCTTTCAAAAAAACCAAACCTTATGTATTTTTAAATTTATCATGGAGAACCTCAGTAGTTGACCTTGAGATCAAAAGAGATCTCGACCATCAATTCGCCAAATTGCCTGCAACTCTACATGCGGCCATTAAAACCCGAGTTTCGACCATTCCTAGTCAAATTCATCTCTACAAATTTACCTCTCTACCCCTTAACCTTCTTAAATCGTCCGTAGTCATTCAAACTTGGATTTTGCCCACATATTTGGGGATTTCTCTCTAAATTCTATGTTTTTTCCCCAAATCTGTCATAGAAAAAAATTGCAATAATGAATTTCAGTAATTCTCTTTGGTTAGAGCCCATACAAGCTCAATGTTTGAACCAAGCACTCTGATACCATAATGTAACATCCCCCAACCCAATTGAGGGACATTACAGTGCAAAATACTCATAAAAATGAAATTTCTATTAACTATTTTAATTTTTTTATAGCTAGCTAATTTCCTGTAGCTTCCATCTACAAATTACAACCATATTTAATTGCTAATTGTAACCATCATTTATATGCATATACAACATACTACAATAGACATGAATGCAACTAATAAAATTCATTAGAGCAACATATAAATAATTCTCAAATACACAGAGTTCATGCACAACAATTTAACTAAAAAATACAAGACATAAAAAAGATAAACACTTATCTTTTAACAATGGTTGTGCAACCAATTTCTTGGGAGGGACATTCCACCCAATCATATACTTTTTGTTCCAAATATCAACAACAAATAATCCCTAAGCTGAGGCTAGTAATCCACAAAGGAGGGTGGTCTCTCACAGTCCATTCACAACTTATAAAACTCACAACCCATTGGTATCTTCCTACATCTATCTCGATTTTCCACAGGATCTCTTCCTCTTGACATGTCCAACCCAATGAATGTACCCCTTCACTGAGCTCAGTACCTTGGGAATATCATTTGTTTATTAGGCTCTCTCTGACATAGGTAGCCAGGAATCGCTCAACTGGGAACTCAAGGTAACTTGATGATAGGAAAACTACCAACAAAAAACACTTGTTGTTATAGTGCAACTCGCCCAAGAGTTCACGCTTCAGGCCTAACAAAGTGGCTATTTAGTTTTCCAGCTACAATTCTCTCCAATTATGCTCTAAAATGATCTAGAATTTGCTCTCCATGGCCGCACCAAATCCCATCTCTTTTTCTTGCTTTCTACCTTCTCCTCATGTAAAAAATGTCCCTGTGTAAAAATTGTTTTCCCAACCCATACAAATTTCTCTCCTTTGGCTTGTTTTCTTGACTCACACATTTCCCGATGATGATTATAGTCAACCCCCATGTGCCAAATAAATTTAGGATGTGAATAATCACACCCACCCTCTTACATGTATTCAATGATTGGATTTGGGAACACTAAACCATAAATTAGAAGGTTCATATACAAATAGCAATTTTAGGAAAATTGCTTGGATTAATATTCATGGGCAATTCCCCCCTTGGACCCCCTCTTGGCCATTATCCTAGACTCTCCCCTCTCTTGTGGATTAATTCATCCTCCATCTCTTGTCCATGTCCCATTAACAAATGACATCACATTTTATTGTTAGAACATAGAAATAGAATTCACATATTATATCGCTTGTCCATAGCCACATATTATATCTACATAAGAATTAATTAAACTAAGGATTATAGTGGGGATGTTACACTCCCCGCTGCTCAATACTGAACCCTAGAAGACCTGTAACAATCCCCCTTAGAATCAACAATTCCTTGTAGTGTAGGTTTCCTAACTTCCCGTTCCATAGCTCACATAGGTTGTCACTACCGTGTACCAAAGCAAGAACATTCTTTCCATGTAACCTATAAAAATTTCCCTCTCTAACCCCAACAAACACTGCTCTGTCTAGACTAGATTTCTATAAATGTATGAGTGCTTCCCCTTTCTAAAAAGTGATGGAAAATCCCATGTTCTCCATAGTTGATACTAAGAGAAAAGTGTTCTTCAAACCTGGTACGTAATGCACATCCTGGGCATACAACGAACCTCCCAACTCAAGCCAGAACGTAACTATTCTCTCTCCCTTTACTACATACTTAGCATCATCACCAAGCTCTACATGAACATATGAGTCCCTCTCCATCATAATGATAAATAGATATTGTGCTTCTATCATATGAATAGTTGCAACACTGTCAAAGTACCATGCACTTCTAGTATGGTTGTTGGTAGAAAGAAAATAAACTAGTGAGAAATCCTTCTCAAACTTTGCAACAAACTCATCTAGTTGCGTCTATATTGATGTTGTTGTCTACATATTTCCTTTTCCCTCCTTCTTCTATAGACAATAAGAAGCATAATGTTCATTCTTATGACATGAGAAGCACTTTCTTTTACTCAAGTCCTTCTTCTTCCCTAACTGTGATGATCCTCCATCACTGTTAACCTTCTTATTGGAACACTTTCCTTTTCCCTTCTTCATCTTACTAACAAGCCAAGTTCTCATCATTACTTCCTTTCTTGCTACTCTCGGACTCCTCCTAAGACTCTTCTTGGATGCAATCATCCCAAAGTTATACATCCTTCGTTTTCTTCTCTATGGATGCAATTTGATCACGTACCTGAGTGATCCTCATGAAATAGCTGGTAACATTGTCAAATCTAGACATCTACACAAATATGAGTTTATTTCTTAAGACCATATTCCTATTCATGTTAGTTCCTGGAATAAACCTACCAAGGAATCAAACATATCTTTTGACATATTCTTCTTGGATAAGTGAGGAATTAGATAATACTTCACTAAATCCAAGATAGTCATCTCAAATTTGATCTACTTCTTCTTGTGAGATGCTAAAGTTGTCGGATCTATCAGTGGAGAAACCACTTTGTCCACTAACTCCCAAAGTTCATACTCCTTTAATGCTAAAGTTACTCTTACTTTCCAAGATACGAAGTTGAAGGCTCCATCCAATCTGTATTCATCTCTCATAATTGTTGATGCCATCCCTTAGACCCAATAAATTTCCCTAGAAATAAATTGCTATTGAAACTTCCCCTATACTAATCCGTACAAACCTGTATGTTCCTGTCACCACTGAAACTGACATATGTATGTGACTTTCCTTACAAAAACCTTCATATGTATGTTC
>ML795490.1:44989-87364 GCA_009831015.1 Picea engelmannii | reverse complement strand
TCAACTAATATTATCATTCAAATAACTTCAAAGTTTACAAGGGATCCCATACCTAGGATAATGGCCCACAGAGAAATACATGAAGCCATAGAAAGTACCTGGAAACCCTAACAATATCCTGCACTGATGTACAACCTTGTACTTTCATTATTCCCAATATGTACATGACTTTCCTTAAGCAAACTCACATATATGCATATGTCTCCAATGAGACCCATGTACACACACTCAAAGATTGTATGGAACTTCGTACAATGTGACACTACTATTACAACTTCAATCAACTAAAACCCACTTGTGACTACCTTTATTCCATCTTCTCCTTTGCTTGATCTCTATATGGAAGTCCTTCTCCACCTATCCAAGATCTCTTTGAATCATAGTCCTTCATGATCCAACCGTGTCTCACACACAACTGTCTTCCTTCTTCACCCTACCCTTTATTTTATTATATTGAGTTATAACCTAACCCTAATCTCCAAAGTGATTGATGGTTGAGATTACTTCTCACCTCACTTGAGATCAATTGCTATTATTTAATTCAATAATTCTAATTAAAATATTTCTTTAAATAAAACTAAACTCACTAATAAAATCACTTTACTTTAATAATTCCTTTAATTAAAGTAAATTCTCAAGGTAGAAAGATTTAGACGACTTCCACATGTCTAGACACTCAATGCTATGTGGAAATACTGTCCATTGCTACCAAGATCAACATTTACTATAGAAACCTCTCCAATAAATTATGCCTATACTTTTCTATGAACTTGATGATAATGCCACTCCAACAAAATGGTTTCCAAAATTTAGCCACAAGTACCTAACCATATCATATTTACCTATCTTCTATGAATATTTGTTTGCTTTCAACATCTTTCTAAAAGGTGATTTGTTTTTCCACATAAACTACATTGAGTAACATAAAACAAAATGCAATACAATATGGAAAACTCAATGATAGTGTTGGCACTATTCAAGTACATCATCCAACTCAGCATCATTCTCATTATCATCAACTACATTGACATCATTCTTATCCTCAAATTTATCCTTAGTTTCTTTATCCAATTCATCCATGTCATATGTAACTGTATATTGTTTGTGATTTTCTTATTTAGTGGAAACAACTACTAATCCAAAAGAGCCTATGAGGGATTAAACAATAGCAGAAGAATGTTGAATTATATATTGATTATGAACATGTCTTAAGTTATCCAATAATAACCCATTTTGAATTTCAAGTAGACAAATCATTTTGTTCAAGATGTGCATAAATGTAGTGGCATGACTTAGTGAAGTTTTACTTCTTTGAATATATGATACGTGTGTAGTATGAACTAAAGTATGTATAAGATTGATAAAGTCTTTGATACTCACCATCCTAATCCAAAGAAGTGATTCAAGTGCCAAAAACCATGTGTAAAAAAAACCACAAAGTGTCACAAACAAAACTTCCAAGTGTTGCAAGCAAGAAACAAAATGTCGCATGCTCCAAGTGTCACAATCAAAGACCAAAATGTTGCAACACCAAATAGACACATTGTTGATCTCCCTATTCAATTTTGGGATAGATCAAATGATTCTAAGTACGTTTCAAAGTGCGAAAAACATGCAAAATTATTGTACCTTCAATACTTCATAAGGTCTTTTTACAATTCCACCCCAAAATAAGACCCATAAAAACTCAATGAGAGATTCAAACTTTAGAATTGGCTGCAAGATACATCCAAAAATCATTGTACATTTATAAAATAGCTATTGTAGGTGATTTCCCATATGAAGTAAAACACTTAAAATTTATGAGAAAAATTGTCTTCACGTGCAGATAGTTGATTTCCATGTTTAATACTATAGTGCCTTTTTTTATAGGAGTGTACTTGATTGATAATAGTGGTTGTTTCTAGAAAAGAGTTGTTGGAGCAGGTCATTTTGGGTAAGTTTTGGGAGTCACAAAGGAGTGGACCACATGACAAGTCAACAAAGGAGAAACACATGCAAAAGACAATTAAAGCATTTTTAGGAGCCAATGCATAAAAGGCAGAATTTAGTTAGGAGTTTTGGGACACTTTGTCCACTTTGTAATGGGATAAGCCCTAACAGAAAAAAGAAGGGGGAATGAAAAGAGAGAGTAGTTTTTTTGTACTCTTGTGAGTTGGGTATCATTTGAAGAGGTATGTGTGCATTGCATCATAGAATGATCTGGGAAGGTTTGGGTATTAAATGAATATTATTGTATGAGCATATTGCACACCTATTGTAAGGATTGATCACGAATAATATAAGAAGGCATCCGTTGTGGACGTAGCCTAGTTTGGGGTGAACCATGATAAATATCTGTGTCCTGATGTGTTGGTTTATTCTGTTTATTGTGCACATGTAGTAGATTCATAATGGTTAATATGAATATAAGGGTTTCACGCACTTGTTGAATGGTTAAGTGGTATGGATTTATCATGTGTTATCATGTTGTGATGAGTTCTCTCACATGGTATATGGATGAAGGCTAAGTAAACAATAAGGATGAATGCCTTATATTTCCCCATGAATGTGGAAACCTGGTTCGTGCAGTCCCCATAGGTACCTAGGGTAAGACTTTTCCTTCTTGTGGGTGATCATGAAAGGGCCAATATCTTGGGATTTGTTGGTGCATTAATGTTGAACCCCGGGTCTTCCCACTGCGTGCCAACAAATGCTTCCATTGATGGAACCAAGATCTTCGAATGAGGGGAATGTGGAGGCCTAATAAGGAGGAGATCATATAATGGTTGAACATGAAGGATATTGAGTTTGGTGTAGATCAGAATAATAATCCACATATTAGCATGGAGGAATGGTTACAAAGGTATGTGTTTATAGATTTGCATGATTTTTTTTTTGCTGACTTCCTGAATATTTTAGTAGAGTGGATCCAAAGTTTTGTTGAACACATCAGAAGATATCGAACTATAGTTCCGAGGAATTGGACTCTTGAATTGATTCAACAAGTTAATGTAGTAAGCAATAAGACATCGCGCATAGTGGATTACTAGTTGGATAGTGTGTTGGGAGGTTACATTAGTGAATTTTCCATAGATTATAATCAGTATTACAGTGTTGCTGAGAGGGAATTATTTAAAGGACCATGTGGTAGACACCTGAAGTCACTATTTACTTGGATTAATATGTTGTTGTGTGACAAGGAAGTCATGAATACGAAATTTGATTTCCTAAGCAGCTAAGCACCCTCGCGCACAAAGGGAAACTAGGGGCTGACTAGGGAATGATTTGAGCGTAAAGAGGGTTGAAGAGAAGGAATGATGAATGGATGGGTTGAGGATGTTGAGAGAAGAAGAGTGTGCGGCGTACGAAGATATCTAAGTATTATGTAGTGGTAAGATATTTAGACCAAATAAGAAGAGTATTTTGACTAAGAGAGAGAGCCAACACAGTGAGATCAAAGAAAGAGAATCTGGTGCAATATTCCAGATCGAAGGAAGTATGTGCACAAAAGAGGAAAAAATACATCATCTTAGTTCAGTAGAAGAGGATCCCACTCATATTAGACTCTGTGTCAAACCAACGAACCCATGTGCGTTGCCAAGAATTGAGGTAATATCATAAGTTTTCTCAGTTGTAGTTAGTGAAGGAAGTACAAATAGTAGTAGAAGTAATTAGAGTAGCGGAAGTAGTGCATCAATTCAAAACCAGTTAGTGTTATCAAGAAAGAATACCTCACAGAACACGATGGCGGGGGTAGATCCCTCCTTAAGGATGCCTATCTTTCAAGGGGATGGTTTAGAATATCCAACAAAAAAAATTGTTCATTTGTGACACAATATGGATTGTGAATAACTTCCAAGACGATGATGTGAAGATTGTGTAGTTGGAGATGGCGTTCAAGGATGACGAACTATTATGATATATAAAATATCATAATACTACACCTGTGGGTTAGACTAGAAAATTAGCAGTGGTAAGACATGTCTTATTGAAAGAATCATAGAAGCCTAAGTCTTAGTCTTAATGCATTACAAAGAAGAAGGAGATCAAACAGATAGTAAATGAATCAGTGTGGGACTACGATCAAAGGTTCAAGATACTAAAGGGTCGAGTGACATTCCAGATTCCAGATGAACAACATAGTGAGTGGTTTATTGCAGGATTGATGCCTCATATCCGATTCCCTTTGATGCAGTATAATATTACGTTGCAATCATAAGCTATGGAAATTGATATGAAATTGGAGCATCCCCTGTAGGACGAAATAATGCAGGGATGGATTAAGTTCAGTTGCATCTAGCTGTGCTGACTATTCAGTTACAATAAATTATGAAAAGAAAGAAAAAGAATGAGGGAATATATTGTATCACATGTAGAACAAAGGGTCATCATAAATATGAATGTCTAGTTTTTCAACAGTTTTTGAATACGGGAGCTCTGAATCCATTGGGGTTATGGTGCAAGATTTGTAAAATGGTGGGTCACCACCCTCATAATTTCTTGTTGATGAAAAAGTACCAGAGTACTATGAGAAATCTATTTTGTAACTTTTGCAAGTCTGTCAAACATGAAGAGAAGGATTGTCATACATTTTACTTGATTAGAGAGCACAATGAAGATGCATATATAGTACAAGGAGAAGAATCAGAAGGAGGAGCTCCATAGTATAATACTCTTAGTAATACTCTTAGAGGATATAATCAAGGAGGACAAGGAGGTTTTAGAGGACATTGAAGAGGAGGATTTGGCATAGGAAGAGGACGTATTATATGTTATAACTGTAATCAGTCTGGACACATGGCATGAGACTGTCTGAACCCTTACACGATGTTGACTTATTGTAGAGTGTTAGACCATGCGACAAAGGATTTCCCATAGTTGATCACGAATGGAAATGAAAGAGGAACGCAAATGTAGATATGATCAAAACATATGCACGCTAAAAACATCTTAAGATAGAAACAATTACATGCGGAGGGACGAGAACTAGAGTAGATGTGAGGGATCAAGGGAATAGAATCCACCAGTGGGTAAGGAAAGTAGCCAATCCTCTTCTATTATTTGATCCAAGAAAATAGAAATAGAGCTGCCAGTAAGAAAGAAAACAATTGGTTGGATAAGAATGGATAGCTTCAACTTTATCCATGCCACCTTTGTATGACACACCGCGATGTATGATATGCCTCCAATATATGACCATTAAAAAATGCAAGTTTAAAAGGTAAGCACTTTGAAATATTTATTAAGAAGTTGTTTAGAATTAATGAAGGATGAATCTTCTTTAAGCATGTTGTATGGAATGATTGACCGTTTCACCCAAGAGAAAGAGATACCTTTCGCACACAAAGTAGTTAACCAAGCGCATCGTAAGAAGAGAATGAATATGGAGTTTCGATTAAATGCGTAGATAGGGAGATACAACATGGACAATATCATTCTATATCTAGGCTACGATGTGAATGTCATCCCGAGGCAGACTTGGGAGATGAAGGGCTAGCCAAAGCTGATTTGGTATCCTATCTAGTTGATATTAGTGAACCAACATAAGATTGTTCCAATTGGAAGGTTGACAAGGGTAATTTTCAATATTGATGGAGTGTGCAGTGTAGCAAACTTTGAAGTGATCGAAATAGTATATAGTACCACACCTTATCCAACACTATTGGGACTTGAATGGGAATTTGATAATAAGACTATCATTGATCTAAAGAAAAGGTAGATGGTATTCTAAGTAGAAGACTTGAAGGTTACTGCATAGTTAGATCCTATTGAAGGAAGGCCATATGTAAAATTGACAAAGAGAAAATAACTTGACACTCTGTATAATACAACTGTACAAATGGATTATTATGTGAATCCTATAGCTCAAGGATTACTTAGTTGGATAATTATTTATTCATGCACGTTAGACTCAAAAGAAGCTCTAGAGAATTGGCAACAAATATTACACGAGGTATCTACAAGGAAATGTGCTTGTATTACCCGTGTGTTGTGATGGATTGGAACTGAGATATGTGAATATCCAAGGTATAATGGACTAACTGACGTATTTTATTTTATAAGAGAGTTTGAGTTGCAAATATCAGATCAACAAAGATTAATAGCTTTGGATGTTGTGCTGAAAGAAACCCCTGCAAGATGGTGGGATGCAGACAAGGATGGAATGAGAGATTGGAAGCAATGCAAAAGGTTATTACAAGTCAGATTCATAACAAAGAATGAAAGTATCATGCCAAAGTATAATGGATTAAGTTTCCCAATAGACCATTTTACGAAGTGTAATGCTATGTGGAGATCAATACCTCAACAAGAATGGACACATTTATTTGTGCATACTCTGGACACTACTCCGAAGAATTGGTACATAGAACTAGAAGTGCAGATAGGAACAAGAGATTGGGAAAATTTAACCAGGAACTTCAAGGTAATGTTTGGTTTTGAAAATAATAATCCTTTGATTGACTTAGCCTTGTAGGTTATCAAGAACAATATTTTTGTGGAAAAAGGCTTGATGTATAGTACACCTAGAGTTACTGCAACAATTGAAGAGGTCTTGCATTATTATAATGTTGTTGAATAAGACCAAGAGGATGAAGACGCAAGGAATTTGAAGGTACCAAATACTGAAGGGAAGCATGCAGTGGAGCAACCACAACTTGATTCTATGATGTACGCCAAGACATTGAGAATGCGCAACGTAAACATTGGTACAAAAGAGAAGCCCAATTTTGCTAACATAGGAGACTAATGGAGTGATGAGACAATTGAGAAGATTGTTGACTTACTACGTGAATACCAAGATCTATTTCTGGATACGTTCTCAGAGATGAAAGGGATTGCAAGGGATTTAGGAGAAATGGAGATCCCACTGAAGCCAGATGTCAAACTTGTGAAGTAGAGACCATACAAAATGAACCCGACATATAAGCAGAAGGTAAAAACAAATATAGACAAGATGTTAGAAGAAGGAATTATAGAACCTGTTGAAGAATTAGAATGGATCATCCCAATGGGAGTTCAAGAAAAGAAGACAAGGGGAATTAGGATATGTGTATATCTGAGAAAGTTAAACAATTCTTTCTTACATGACCCATTTCCTACCCCATTTACAGATGAAATGTTGGATAATGTAGGGGATCAGGAGGCATGCTCGTTTATGGATGGATTCTCAAGATACCACAAGATCAATATTACACAAGAAGACATATATAAGACCACTTTTGTGACATAATGGAGTTGTTACTAGTACACAGTTATGTCATTTGGTTTGAAGAATGCACCAACAATATTTTCTAGAGTAGTTGTTGCATCTTTCAAAGAGTTCATTCATAATTTCTTAGAAGTGTACTTAGATGACTGGATAGTATTCAACCTATTGAAATACCATGTCTAAAGTTTGTGCTTAATGTTGGATAGGTGTAAGAAGTACCATATCTTGTTGAATTTGAAGAATTTTCAGATAGGAGACTTAGTGTTACTTTATGATAAAAAAAAATTGTAGGACCTAGGGAAGTTCTAGATGCATTAGTTAGGCCCATTTATGATCAGGTTTGTTATAGATGTAGGTGTTATTCAGTTAGAGAAACTGAATGGGGAAGTTGTGGAAGGACCAGTTAATGGTAGTCGACTGAAACTGTATGAAGACAACCGTAATTTTGTGCAGTTGTATCAATGTGTAGTGTGTGTATCATAGTACTTGTATTATAATGTATTATAGAAAGAAAAAGAAAAGGAAGAAAAACAATAAAGGAATTTGAAGATTGGAAGTATGAATTAGAAAATGATGTAGGAAAGAAAGAGGAAGATGAACTACGTCGAAAGGCGAAAGGGAGTACGAGGAAAGAAGAAAAGGTGGGAGAGTCGTGCAGAGGATGGAGATATTGCAGCAAAAGGTACAAGGGGTTTATAATACCATTCCAGAAGTGTTTATAAAGGGAGACACTCCATTGGAAGAATAAGTCACAAAGATTGGTGAAGCCATTTAGGGCTTCCACATGAAGATTAATGATCTGGAAGCACACCAGATACCAATTACACCACCGAAATAAAGGGAACAAATAGAGAAGACAGTGAAAATGATTGTTGAACGCATGTCTATTTTGAGGAAATACTTATATTTTGAAGGAAAGGACTAATTTTGGAGAAGAACAACTAACAGGAAAAACAACACAAGTGAGGAAAAGAAGCATGCAAGACGTGCATGCATGCAAGCCTAACTATATTAGGCTTAATGTTTTTCATAAAGAATGTAATGGCTATAATCCTGGAAAAGAGGATATATAAAGACCTAGGAGGTCTAGGTTAGAGTTTGTTTCTCAAAGATTGTAGTTGAGGTCGAGAGTAATTCAATAGTAAAAAGTTCATAGTTGTTGATATTTGTAAAAGAGTCAAGTAGCTAGATTTTTAGGGTTAGATAACATGCCGAAGAGACTGGTGTAATCTAGTTTGCCTCATAGAGGTTATTGAACCATTTTATGATTATATGATGGGAGATGTAATGCGCGCAACACCGTATTTTGCAGAAAACTAAATAAAAGAGTAGAGAAGACAAATATTTGTGGACGCAGATAAGGAGGGGGTGAACCATATTAAAGCATGTGTTATATGTGATGTTTCCTACATGATTACTTTCTTTTAATGGTTATATTATGAATTAATGATTAAGATATATGTAATAGAATGCATGCATGTGTTTAAAAGATGAATGGATCCTAGGAATACTTGGATGAATAATGTGAAGAGTGGATAAAAAAGGTCGAATACAATCCCAGATCCCCACTCATTCCTAGACTACAAGCACTTGAGTATTGCAATCATCCATAAAGCTATCTCATGTGAGACTGCACAATGCACTCTATGCATTGTGTTTCCTTCTGGTTTACCAGGAGGGCCGATAGTTTTAGAGGGTTTTGTTGGAAACATGTTGAGATTTGAACCTGGGTCATTCATAGAAGTAGAAGAGAGAGATTCAACCCAACAAATGGTTCTTTTGCCAACTCAAACTGCATGGAATTGAGTGGACGAGATCCGTAGAATAAGCATGCAGAGACTGAAGGTATAAAAAGGAATGTTCAGGCCATGGAATCCAACGA
The DNA here is from genome assembly GCA_009831015.1 of Picea engelmannii. Taxonomy (NCBI): domain Eukaryota; kingdom Viridiplantae; phylum Streptophyta; class Pinopsida; order Pinales; family Pinaceae; genus Picea; species Picea engelmannii. The sequence goes on along the minus strand of ML795490.1, from coordinate 78,290 downwards.
AGGTGAAGATCGAAATATGGATGAAAACAAAGGAACTTGATTTTGCGTAGAAAGATAACATAAACCCTAAATCAACACTGCATAAATATCTGGACAAATACATGTTTAGCGACTTGCATGAGGTATTTTTCTTTGATTTCCCGCATTTGTTGCAGTAGTGGATATTGAGGTTAAAATACAACCACCCAAAAAAAATGAATCAAACAACTGGAGTGGAATCTTGTGGAGATCATGTAGTTACAACAAGTTAACAATAAATTTACGCGTGTACTATATTTCTGGTTAGACAATAGTGTTGCAGGGTTTATCATCGAATTTGTAGTAGATATTGTGAAGTCTTACAACATAGTAGAGTAGGATTTTATAAAAGGACCTAGATGTAGGTATATCATATCGTTGTATACTTCAATCAAGATTTTATTATATAACAATGGTGTGATGACCATGGAATCAAACAACTAAACTTCCCTATGTGCATGGGGGAAGGGGGGAAGCACTGACAAGAGGTGGAGAAATGGAGGAAGAAATGGATAAGGGAAAGAATAAGGAGGACATGGACCTAATCATGATGGAAGAGAACCAGATAAAGAAAATAATGGAAATATCTGGAAAGACACACAGTGGATTACCCTACCAATATAAGATGAATAATAAGAAGAGAGCCATAATTGATAGATAAGGATTGGAAAGTGATGAGGAAGAGGTAGAGGATCTCCGGGTTGTGGATAAGATTGAGGAAATCATGTGTGCAACATATGAAAGGAAAACATGAGGTCCAAGGGTAGGAATAGAAGGTATAACTCCAATCCATGTCATCATCAATGTGAAACCTATAACCCCATGTGGTACTAGTACACCAGAAAGAACACCACCATTCAAACAACCAAATTTTAGTGGAAGAAAGATAGTAGGAAAAACACATAAACAAGGAGCAATAATTGGAGGAGCGATTTCAAGAAGTAACAGTCAAATATCTACACCGCACAGAGCTAGTAGTTCAATACAATTTAAAATGGTAGGACATGATCCGACAATCATGTACCAAAATTTTGGGGAGAGGCATCAGAGAAACTTGAAAAGCACTTATTCATCTGTGAGAAGATATGGGAACAAAAGCCTATCACATATGTGAATACAAAAATGTGCAGTTAGCTATCACGCTAAGAGACCACACAATGGATTGGTAAATGAGCCTAGATATGAATAGTCCACCAAGAGTAACAAGGACTATTGCAGACGTGAAAAACTAATGATAAATGAATTTCAGAAGCCTAGCTCAAAGGATCAGTACATGAATGAGATGATTGAAATCAGGAAAAAAATAAGTGAGTTTGTTTGGGAGATTGATCATAGGTTTAGGCGTCTCAAAGGTATGTTGAAGTATGCAATGAATAACTTGCAACATAGGCACTTATTTTTGAACTCATTGTTACCACATTTGAAATACCATTTAAGACAACAAAAGTTCCAAACTTAGGTAGAGGCTCTGGAGGCAACCTTACAACTGGAAGAGAACTAGTATCAGAAGACAAATCCCGCAATAGAGGAGCTGAAGGAGGATCTAAAGAATCTAACATTTAAGCTTAACCAGAATAAGGGAAAATAGAAAAGAAAAGTTGTTTGGTGTACCACAAGTAGGACATAAGGACACCATAAGAATGAATGCCCAACTGTTGTGCAGAACATGGAAACAGGAGTACCAAACCCTTTTCCAAAAGGAGGACCATGGTGTGATATTTGTAAAACACATGGGCATGATCTATATCATTGTCCAATGATGCAAAAGTACCAAACAATACCCAAAAGTTCATATTGCAATTTTTTCAAGTTAGTGGGTCATGATTATAAATATTGTAGGACAATGGAGCTGATGAGATAAAGGACTTCAGATACTTATAGGGTGAAATAATAAATGATGATAGGACAAGATACACCTCAGTTCAACCAGGTACCACCACCATATAACAATGTGTGGAAACAGTATAATAATGCACAACCACAATACAACAATGAGAAGCCACAGTACAACCCCACATAGTACAATTAGATACCTTAGTATAATGCACCACAAGGAGATCGAGGTGGATACATAGGTGGAGGATGAGGTAGAGGAGAATTTGGAAGACGCAGAGGCCAAGTCGTGTGTCACAAATGCCAACAACCAAGACATTATGTAAGGGAATTTCCACTTCCACCTGTGACATGTATGTATTTTCATGCATTAGAACATGATACAAAAGAATGTACAACACTCTTGGGAGAGATCCAAAAAAAGAGGAACCAGAACAACCATAATGTACAGTGGATTTCTGCAGAAGTTGGGGATGATGGAAGAAACATCAACATAGTCATGTGAAGAGGAGCTAAGACAGGAAATAACGCAGAAAGACAAGATCCAATGCAACACCAATGGGTAAATAAGAATACTGAACCACATAAGCAGTTTGATGCACGAAAAGAAAATGAAACATTTAAGGAGGCAAGACAAGAGTTTGTCAAGAAAAATGTTGCATCTACATCAACTGCACAACAAAATAAAAATTATCCTATGTACATAATTCTCTACTCAATGGACCACAACCTTTAGAGCAAGTATGTAACATAATTTTTTTTTTGCAATCCCATGTTAAGTTATTAAAGGATCCATCATCTGTTAAGATGTTGCAAAATCTGCTAGAAAGATGTAACATAGAGGCAGATGGAAAGTTAGAACATAAAATAGTCAATCATCTCCATACAAGAAGAAGGACAAGCAAAGAATTCAGACTAAATGCTAACATTGGATATTTCAATATGGGTGATATTATACTATACTTAGGCTCTAAAGTAAATGTTTTACCTAAGAAGACATGGCAGTGTATGGGAGAACCCACATTAGGATATACATGTCCAGCTGAAATTAGCAAATCAACATAGAGTGCTACCAATTGGAAGACTTAAAGGTGTGACAGTAGATTTGGATGAAGTGCGTATTATGGCATACTTTGAAGTAATAGAAATAGTAGATGGTACAACACCTTATCCAACATTTCTTGGACTAGATTGGGCATTTGATAACCAAGCCATAATCAACTTGAAGACAAGGAAAATGACATTTGAATCGGGTGAATATAGAGTCATTGCGCCATTATACCCTTCAGCTGTAATGGGTATCCTACCAGTTAGTATATCTATCCTACCATTATACCCTTCAATGGAGTCTCCATTACAGGTGACCCACTCTCCTCATAGGCATGTGTAAGAGCAACTGTTTCCAGGTCATGTCTCTCATGAAGGTCCATCTGTCCTTGGTGTGCAATCCTCATGCATGTCTCCACCACTATATCAACAATGCCACTGATAACCTCCTGTTTCATGGATATCATAGGTGTCTTTGAAGGTTCCAACTGTGTCATGATTACCATAGGAAGCTCATAATGTCTAGGTGCTAACATGTGTGAATCTTCACTAGTGTAACCACTCTGCTGAAGTGTAAGGTCATCAACACTATGTGATATGACTGCTACAACATAGGTGCTATCATCTTGTCCATCCAAATGTCCCTCCAATTCACAAGGGTCAGCATCCTCCTCAAGTGCGCAAGAGTCACTGGCCCCCACAAGTGCACAAGAGTCACTAGCCTCCTCGAATTTCTCTAAATATGAATCTATGGTTGCATCCCCGTGCATCTCCTCATCCTCCCTGCCATAGTGCACCTCAATAATGTGTTTCTTACCTTTACCCCTACATCTATGATCTGGTTCCCAAGGAACTTTGCAACATTAGCAACGTTTCTTGCTCCTAATGGGTGTAGGGTTAATCTGTGCTTCCCTCCATCTAGCTTCCTTGGCTCTTTTTTTCTCTGCTATGTTGTCCCACTCCGTGACCTCATATTTTCTCCACCTAGGACTTTTTATAGATATAAATTGTTGGAGTGTTACCAGTTGTAATGGGGATCCTACCAATATACAGTCATGCCCTTTGGGATGAAGAATGAACCAACCATATTTTCAATGGTAGTCATAGCTACTTTTAAGGAACTTATAAACTCGTTTCTAGAAGTATACCTAGATGACTGGACTATATATAGTTTGTTAAAAGATCATGTAGAAGTATTAAGGCTAATGTTAGAAAGATGCAGACAACGTCATATATCATTGAATATAAAGAGATGCATTTTTGGGACACCTTTTGGAATATTTTTGGGACATATAGTATGTAAACAAGGTTTACTAGTGGATCCTGCTAAGATTGCAGTCATTGTCAATTTACCACCACCAAATTCCGTGCACTAGTTGAGAGAAACACTGGGACATACATGATATTATATGAATTTTATAAAGGGGTATGCACAGATTACTGAGACAATGGAAACATTGTTAAAGAAGAAAGTCATATTATAGTGGAATGAGGACTATAAACAAGGGTTGGACACCTTAAAATAAAGAATGGTCACAAAACCTATCCTAGTATTCCCATATTGGGAAAATACATTTCATGTGCATGTATATTCATCATCCATAACACTTGGATAAATTATGGCACATCCAAGAGAAGGGGAATTAGACCACCCTATAGCCTTTGCAAGCATAAAATTTTCAGAATCAGAGCAGAATTACAACACCAAAGAAAGAGAAGGCCTAGCCATGGTATATGCTCTTCATAATTTTAGGAAATACTTATTGGGGAAACACTTTAAGATGTTCATAGATCATTCCATCCTCAAATACCTAGTCAACAAGCCAGTGTTTGGGGGGAGGATCTATAGATGGCTATTGTTATTCCAAGAATTTGATTTGAAAGTGATAATCAAATAGGGAAGCTAAATGCAGGACCTGATCACCTCTCAAAGGTAACTAATATAGAAGAACCTACCAATTTGGAAGAAAAATTCCCTAATGTGCAACTATTTTCAGTACAATTAGTTGATGAGTACTTCACTGATATTATTGAATACTTAAGTACATGGGTTGCACCACAAGATTTTAACACCACGCATAAGAAAAATATGGTAGTGAGAGTTGCAGACTATCAACTTATTTAAGGACACTTATATAAGATGGGCACATATAACATTTTGAGAAGGTGTGTATTAGAACACAAAAGGCCGTTAATTTTGGTAGAAGCTCATGAAGGTATAGTTGGAGGACACTATGCAAGAAAAGATACCACCCAGATGGTATTGCACGCAGGACTGTTACACATCAAAATTACTCACTTTGATAGTGTCGCAAGTGTTGTCATTACAAAGGTCGCAAGTGTCGCATTTTTCTCACAAGGTCGCAAGTGTTGCATGTTGCTCACAAGTGTCGCAAGTGTGTCAGGGAAGCATACTTCCATGATGCCTATGTCGTGCCCATAACGACATGAGAAAGACACTTGAAACACCTCAAACATCTGATTTGGAAGAGGAGAAATGAGTCAGCAGGCTTGCAAACCTTTTTCCATATGAAAGCACCTCAAAAATTGAGTTTTGGAGAGGAGCGCTCCCCCTTACACTATCTTGGAGCGCTGGCGCTCCCCCTTACACTATCAGGGAGCATTATAACACTCCCCTGGCCCTTTTAAGGGAGTGCTATAGATTTTGAGAGCGTTGGCGCCCCCCTAAAGCTTACTAGGGAGCGCTACAACGCTCTGATGGCCCTTTTGAGGGAGCGCTACCTATTCTGGGCGGTTGTTAAGCTGTTGAGATGAATGGGGGAAGCATCTTTTCATTCTTGGAAGGCAGTTGGATTCAAATCCCTATTCCAACCATGATCCTAGGGTAGATACTCAACTGAAGGAGGAAAATCCTCACCTTCCCCAAGGATATCTCAAGATTGTTGAGCCTCTCCAAGGCTATATAAGCAATCTTTCTAATGGTGAAAGGAAGATGGAAAATGCAGAATTACACCAAACTTATGATCTCATAAGTGGGGGGGAAGAATTGAATATGTTAAACTTATGATCTTGGAGGAAACTTATAGTCAGCCAAAGGAGAGTGATCAGTGAAGCTGTTGTCATCCAGGTCGTGGATCTTTCAGGCAAGGGTTAGACGAAGAGGACTTGACGAAGCTGTCGCATTCACATCTATGATTGTAAGTACTACTGTCATTATTCTCACCAATATGACACGCTTGGCCTTTTCTTTCTAGTTTGTGTCTGATGTTACATGAACTTATCATTCAGTGATAGATCTGTTTTCAAGCTAATATCAATAGAGTAGGAAGTGGTCGTATCTTGTTTTTCCCGCAGAACTCAGCGAGGAGCAAAGGATTGGAGCGCAACTTGGAGCATGCAGGGACAAGCGTCGATAACAGGTACTTCTATCATCCTTCCTTCTCATGTATTAGTTTAGATAGATTTGAAAGAAATTTAGTGTCCACGTTAAGCATTTTTCTGTCTAGGGTTAAGGTCAAGCCTTAGAGGTGATCTACCTGTCCGCAGGGAGATTTTCCTACAACAAGGACTATGGTGGCCAATAGTGCATAGAGATGACAAGTAATATTTCCAAAAATGTGATGTCTGTTAGAGGGTTGGAAAATCCAACAAAAGGGATGAGATGCCCCTAAGACCACAAGTGACTCTAAAAGTATTTGAAAAATGGGAAATATACTTTGTGGGACCAATCCATCCAACAAAAAAAGGTAAGGAGCTAGATATATCATTACTGCGACTAAATACTTAACAATATGGGAAAAAGAAGCACCAGTCAAAGACTGCAACAAAGAGACATTATCACACTTCTTGTTTGTGAAAGTGATCACCATATTTGGATTTCCAAGGATTGTGATGAGTTACCAAGGAACTCACTTTATCAAAAATACTATTAGGGTTATGACTAAGGAGTTTGAAGTCTATCACCAGAAGATTACACCATACCATCATCAAGAAAATGGGATGCAGGAGAATCACAAGAAAGAACAAGTGGAGGACAACTGGATATGCACCAACGTTCATTTTGAAGACGTTTTGAATTTTAAAAGATGAAACATTAATGTAATAGCTGGAAGGATGTAATTTCCCTTAAATGTTTTGGGGTTTGTAACACAGATCTTGAGTGTTTGCTCTCATCTGACGGTTGTAGGAATTTAATGTAATGAATGTAAAGTATATGTAGGCTTTAATTCGATTATATAGCTTGAGGTTGTAGGAGGGAAAACTAAAGAAATATCCCTCGTATGTATTGTATTATATCATTATTCTCATAGTAGTTAGAATATGTAGAGCAAGAGAGCATAGGAGAGCAGAGAAGAAAAAAGATTATAGAAGTTGTATGAGCAGATAGCTGCGCTATTAAATCCATGTACAAAAGCACTTAAATTAATATAAGAATTCTTTAATCCAATTTCATGATGTTGTTATGGTCACTGTTTGCATCTATTGAATGGTATGTTTACAATTTGCTTATATACTCTATTTGCATTCGTTTCAATGCTGTGTGTGTATCTATGATTTCATGTTGAATGTATGAAGTCTATGAGAGGGAGAGTGTAAGTTTAAATTGTTTCTCTTCCTGAGAATTCCTGCAAGGAGTGCAGTGAAAGTCCACAAAGAGTGCATTGACAAGATCCTGAGTTTATCTTGGAAAAGCTCAGGAGGGATACCATTTTTTTTATACCAGCAACAGTGAGGGTATAACACAGAGTCATGCAAGGTGTGCATAGGTTGGTTGAATTCTGTTGGCATGTTTTCAGATAGAGGTAGAGTATGCATGTTTTTCATTGATGGCAAAGATCAAGACCATCAACACAACGCTGATCGCATGAGAAGATCAGAAGAGAAAACTCCAGGAGTCAAGGAAGCAACTCACGGTAGAAAATTGTGAAATGTGAAACCATGACATTTCAGAGTTTCAGATACCGGGAGTTGGAGGAGTCAAGCATTGAGACTCTTCATCACAAGAGTCCCAAAGTTACAAAATGAGAAACGCCAAAAATTTGATCTGACTCCATTTCAGAGTTTCAGATACCGAATGTTGGAGGAGTCAAGAGTCGAGACTCTTCATCATAGGAGTCCCAAAGTTGCGAAATGAAAAACACCGAAATCTTGAAACAGGCACATCAACAAAGACTCCATTTCGGAGTTTCGGATACTGGGAGTTGGAGGAGTAAAGAATCAAGACTCTTCATCACAGGAGTACCAAAGTTGCAAAATGAGAAATGCTGAAATCCCGAAACAGGCACATCAACAAAGATTCCATTTCATCGTTTCGCAGACCAGGAAATCAAAGATCAAAGGAACTTTAACCTTTTGAAGTAGTGAACCCTGAAATCTTGAAACATGCACATCAACAAACCACATCAGTAAACCATGTCAGCTAAGGACATGTGGCACATTCAGGCAATGACAAGTGTCAAGACGATTCAATATTTCAGGCACATGTAATTCATGAATCAGAGTGACACATGGAAGCTATTCGACACATGTCAATCCACGTGTGATGTCAACAGGTTTATGTCACATCGAAACTTTCTATTTTGGGGTTTTACATAGCAAGCAGAAACTCCACCATCATAAAGTCTCGAACCCTGAATTATCGAAAGGGACTATTGTGAGTCTCGGAAACCCGAAAGGAAAAACTTTGAAATCTCGTCAACCGTCCATCTCAGTGGGTTATGAGAACCATCCGATCACTTATGAGATTTTGTGATCATGAATTTTATAATTTTGGAGTCACAATGACTCAAAGGCAAAAACGTTGAAATCTCGTCAGTCGTTCGATTAATAAAAGAACAGATCAGATTATGAAGTTTTGTGAACCGTTGATCTAGCTCCTTTTCGGCGATTGTAACATGAAGAGTCAAGACTCTTCACCACAGGAATGCCAAAATGAAAAATGGTGAAATAAACGCAAGACCCTACGGATTCAATCCAACGGTGCAAGTGAATTTGAATATGATCAGAGGGCTACTGTTTCACTTCACAGTTAATCAATCAATTAAAATTCAGTTAGCAAAATTGATTCATGATTCTTGATCGGTTGGTGTTTCATTTGTTGAAGCGTTGTTCTAGGGTTTTGAGGGGTAACTGAAGGGTTTGAAGTGTGTAAATGAAACACGCAGTGATTGTGCATGGTTGGTGGTTCTGAATGAAAAAATGAGTTGAACTGTAAGAAAGGGAAAATTACAGTATGCACAGTGTGAGACCGACAATATGCGTAGTGTGAGATAAAACTCAGAGATGAGTAACAGATGAGGAATAGACATAAGCAAGAACAGATTTGCATAACAACTTGAAGAAGAGAAGAATTGTAGAACAAACAGAGGAAGAGAAGAATTGCAGAACGGTTAGAAGCAGACCAGATTTTCAGAACAAGGAAGAAGTGGTAAGAATCAATTTATCTGTGTTTTTGATTATTCAATCATTTATTTATAATTAGGGTGGTTGGGAGGTTCTAGGGAGGACTTTTGTCCTCAGAGGTTCAAGTGGGTGCTTGAACATAGGGAGTTATAGCTTCCATCTGGTTGCATCTAGAGAAACCAGGGTGGCAGGGTGGTGCAAGGGAGAACATGCGTTTTCTGTTATATAGGTTAGAGCTTGTGTAACTGGAAGTTGGTGCTTCCATCCAGTTGGTGCTGGAACATTAAGGGAGTTGGTGCTTCCTTCTAGTGTGTGCTAAAGAAAATAGAGATTTAGTGCTCTCAAACAAGTTGGAGCTTGTAAAACAAAGGTATCAACCTCACTTTGAGTTGATTCTCAAACATAGATGATGTACAAGACTTAAAAGACTACCTATCATTTCGAAGAAGAAGAAATTTTCTCCTTTTATGGGTTTCCTCGTGAAAATATGTCTCTGTGTATATCTTATGTGTGATTGATTCTCATCATTTATGTTGTTCATATGATGTATAATATTGATGGTCACTTGATGAAATATTAAAAATGGTTTAATAGACTTAATATTGTTTAAGCGCAGTAACAACTAATTCAACCCCCCCTCTCAATTGCCTTAGTAATTTCAACAATTGGTATCAGAGGGGGTTCCTTTTATTTAAAGGTATATCTATAAGCTTAAAAATGACAAGTCATGAAGGGACTTCATCCAGTAAGCCTCCTCTATTTGATGGAACAAATTTTTCCTTTTGGAAGGTTAGAATGAGAACATACCTAATGGCCTTAGGTGCTGATGTTTGGGATGTAGTAGAGACTGGATACATAAAGCCTATTGTGCTAGCTTCCAAGGATGATAAGTTAGAATTTAGATTTAATGCTAAGGGAATGAATGCTATCTTGACTGGACTTGCAAAAGATAAGTTTGTAAAGGGGATGCATCTTCAAACTGCCAAAGAAATGTGGGATAAACTTATTAGCAGCTATGAAGGAAATGAGAAAGTAAAAGAGGCCAAACTTCAAACATTTAGGTTGAAGTTTGAACAAATAAAGATGAATGAAGATGAAACAGTTAGGAAGTATTTTTTAAGAGTTGAAGAACTTGTGAATGCCATGAAGGGTCTTGGTGAGAAGAATGAAGAATCAATTTTGGTTCAGAAGATTTTAAGATCTTTGCTTGACAAATTTAATCCAAAAGTCTCTGCAATAGAAGAACTAAATGATCTTAAAACCCTATCCATTGATCAATTCCTAGGAATTTTAACTGCATATGAAATGAGAATCAACAAAGATAAATCCATCACTAGAGAAGCATCTTTTAAAGCAGACAAGAATACTGATTCAGATTTAGGTGATATTGAGGCAAAATATGCGAGAAGGTTAAATAAAGGATCAGGAAAATATCAAGGCAAGCTTCCCTTCAATTTTTTTAACTGTGGCAATATAGGTCATTTTGCATCTATGTTTCCCGATCAGAAAAAGGACCAGAAATCTGATGATGAAAAGAAGTACAAATTCAAGAAATATAGTAAAAAAAAAAGTTTGTGTGCAAATAATGACAATTCCTCAGATGACATAGATAGTGATTCATCATGTGAAGACAAAGTGAATGATTTTATGCTTATGGATGTAGGAGATCTTGATGATGAGCACCCAAGAGGTGAAATGGATGATGAAGAAGTTGTGGTAGATATGGAAGGTGAATTAATCAGTTCTTTAGAAGAAATTGACAGACTCAGATGTAAGAAGAGAAAACAAAAACAATTGTTGATACAGTTTGAGAAAGACAGTAAACAACCTGATGAAGACTTTGCTCTTCTAAAAGTGGAATTAGAAGAGGCAAAGAAAATCAAGGACATTCTAAAACAATAGTTATCAGAGAAGAAAGCAAGGTGTGAAGCCTTAGAAGAAGAAGTAGTGAAAACTAAGAAAGAGTTGGAGAAGTTTCAAGCCTTGTATCATCAAAATCTGCCAAGTATTAAAGCCTCAGAAGGATTGACCTCCATTCTAAATCAGCAAAGAAACCCAAAGTTGAAAGCTAGCTTGGGGTATGAAGAAGGATCAAGTAGTGATCATCCAATTAATACAGAACCTATCAAGTTTGTCAAATCCTCAAATATTGACAACAGTCACTCTGCAGAAACAAAGAAAGAGAATCAATCACCAAGAAGGAATGAAAGAAAAAGTACCATAACTGAATCTGTAGATCAGAGAGATTATCGGCATGAAAGAAATTGATCTCCTCAAAGAAGACAAACTTTTTCAAGGTACAAATGTTTTTTCTATGGTTATTGTTTTTTCTGCTCTAATTTTGGTCACAAAGATATAAACTATTCTTTAAGATATAGATATGAACAATCAAGATATTCAACGAATAACCATATTCCACAACAAAGATCGAGACAACCAAGCAACAAACAACCTCAGACTATAAATCACGCGATGGTTGGGAAAAGGATGCAGGTTAAGAATAACAATCGCTATGATCTTCTATTTAGTGAACCAAAATGTTACATCTGTCATAACTATGGACATAAAGCTACAGATTGTCGCTTAAGGAATTTTAAGTCAGATTCGAATCCTATTGCTGAAAATTTCAAGATTTGGAAGAAGAAAGAAGATGACAAGTGTAGACTAGTGTTATTTGCCCAAAGAAAAAAAAATCCCTGGTATATTGATAGTGGATGTTCAAAACATATGACTGGAGACAAAAGTATTTTTCTAACTGTAAGTGAAAGCAAATCAGGGAATGTAACTTTTGGAAATGATGCACCAGGAAAAATAAAAGGTAAAGGAATGGTAAGTTTGAGTAATGGCAAAGGGAAAGATCAAGATGTGTTGTTTGTAGAAGGTCTGAAACATAATCTTCTTAGTGTCAGTCAAGTCTGTGACTGAGGATGTGAAGTCATTTTTACCTCTAAAGATTGTAGAATAAAATCTGTGAATTTAGGACAACTAGTTGCAAAAGGGATAAGAACAAAACAATGTCTATGTGTTAAAAAAAGAAAAAGAAGAATGCCACTTAAGCAAGTATGATGAAAGTTGGCTATGGCATAGGAGATTTGGACACTTAAATTTTGACCATACAATCAATCTAAAAAATAGTGGGGCAATAAAGGATCTTCCAAAGATATCAAAGCCATATGATTATGTTTGTAAACCATTCTAGATAGGAAAGCTTACTCGGACACAGTTCAAATCTAAAAACTTTCCTTCAACAAAAAAACCTCTCCAGTTAGTACATATGGATTTATGTGGACCATCAAGGAAAGAAGGTACAGGAAAAGAAAATTATTTTATGTTGATTATTGATGATTATTCTAGACTAACATGGGTTGCCTTTTTGAAGGAAAAATATGAAGCATTTGAAAAATTCAAAGTGTTTAAGGCTCTAACTGAGAATCAAACAGGACAAATATTGAAGGCAGTAAGCTCTGATAGAGGAGGAGAGTTTATCTCATGGAACTTCAAAGAGTTCTACGATAAACATGGAATCAAAAGAGAGTACACAATTCCAAGGACTCCATAGCAAAATGGAATTGTTGAGAGGTAAAATAGATCAGTACAACAAATGGCAAGATCAATGATGAATGAAAGGAACATACCTCAGACATATTGGGTGGAAGAAATTCATACAACTGTTCATATCCTTAATAAATCTCATCTCAAGCCACACAGTGACAAGACTCCTTATGAACTATGGTTTGGAAGACCTGCTTCAATCAAGCATTTTAAAGTCTTTGGGAGTAAATGTTATATTAAGAATAATGATGAAGATATTCGCAAATATGTTGACAAGGCTAATGAAGGTATCCTCTTGGGTTATGCTACAAACAGTAAAGGGTACAGATCTTACAATAAGAGGTTGCATAAACTAGTTGATCGTATAAACATAAAAGTTGATGAAGAAATCCCGGTCAGAAATGTAAGCAGTGCTAAACCAAGAACAAAAGATATAGTTGAAGATGAAGATGAGCAGGTCCAAGGATCATAAAGAGAAGAATCTGAATCAGATGAAGATACAAATACTCCGGCTAAAATAAATTAGCAAAAAGAAAAAAACTCACCTCTCAGAATTGTTAGAAAGAATCATCCTGAAAATCAGATAATTGGAGATATAAATAAAGGGGTTTAGACAAGAAGGAAATTGATTAAAGGCTCAAAACAATCTCATGTTGCTTTTTTTTCTATGACTGAACCTAAATTTTTTTATGAAGCCAACCAACATGATGATTGGATTAGAGCTATGAATGAATAGCTTGATCAAATTGAGAAGAACAATACTTGGGAGCTTGTTCCTAGACCCAAAGAAAAGAATGTAATAGGTTCCAAATGGGTGTTCAAGAATAAAATGAATGAAAAAGGACAAGCTGTTAGAAATAAATCCAGATTGGTTTGTAAAGGGTATGCACAAGTTGAAGGCCAAGATTTTGATGAAACCTTTTCACCAATGGAAAGATTGGAAGCCATTAGAATGTTCCTTGCATATTCATGCCATAAGAACTTTAAAGTGTATCAGATGGTTGTTAAGTTAGCTTTTCTTAATGGAGATCTAGAGGAAGAAGTATATATGGAGCAACATGAAGGATTCTCATTGACAGATAATCCTAATTATGTTTGCAATCTCAAGAAGGCCTTATATGGACTGAAACAAGCACCACAAGCTTGGTATTATAGACTGGACAAATTTTTACAAGACAAAGGGTTCAAGAAAGGTATTGTTGACAACAATCTCTACATTAAGTCCGAAGGTGATAATTTACTAGTTTTTTTGGTTTATGTAGATGATATTATTTTTGGTTGTACTAATGAATCATATGTCCAGTGGTTTCCTAAATCTATGCAAACAGAGTTTGAGATGTCCATGATAGGAGAAATGTCATATTTTCTTGGTTTACAAGTAAATCAGAGTTCTGCAGGAATATTTATCTCTCAAGAAAAATATTTGAAAGAGATGTTGAAGAAATTTCAGATGGAGGATTCCTCTCCTGTTAGTACACCTATGGTGGTTGGTTGCAAGCTTAGTAAATATGACATTTCACATGATGTTGACCAAAGGACATACCAATCAATGATTGGCAATCTTATGTACATCACATCATCCCAGCATGATATAATGCAAGCCGTTGGAATGGTAGGTCATTATCAGTCAACTCCTAAACAAAGTCACTTGGTAGCTGTCACAAGGATATTCAAATACTTGAAGGGAACAATGACTTATGGTGTGTGGTATCCAAAAAATCAAAATTTTCAGTTAACTGCTTATTCAGATGTAGATTGGGCAAACTGTGTTGATGAGAGAAAAATCACCAGTGGAGGAGCATTCTTTCTGGGTGACTCATTAGTAGCATGGCTTAGTAAAAAGAAAGGATCCATTTCATTATCAACTATAGAGGCAAAATACATTGTTGTTGCTACTTGCTGCACACAAATTTTATGGATGATACAAACTCTTGTAGATTTGAAGGTAACTTACACTGATCCCATTCCACTTCACTGTGATAACACCAGTGCCATCAGTCTCTCTAAGAATATTTTACTTCATTCAAAGTCTAATCACATACCAATAAAATACCATTTTTTCAGAGAACAAGCTACAAACAAAGTCATTCAGCCGAATTATATTCCTTCCACAGAATAGATAGCTGATATCTTTACTAAACCATTAGCAATGACCCCTTTTGGATATCTTCGTCAAAAGTTGGGGGTTATAACTTCTTTCGTTTAATCTGTTCACCTGGTCAAGGGGAGTACTTATTGAATATCTGTTGTATTTCTAAGCTTCTCATAGTTGATAGGGGGAGTATGTACTACAATAGCTCAGGGGGAGTGTGCTTCTTCTTTGACATTTATGTCAAAGGGGGAGAAAGTGTAGTAATTTCAAGGATGCTACAGTGGTATAGTTGGATGCTATAGTGGTATAATTGGACATTCTTCAAGGGGTTTCCATCAATTCCAAAGGGGGATATTGTTGGCATGCTTTCAAACAGAGGCAAAGTATGCGTGTTTTTCATTGATGGAAAAGATCAAGACCAACAGTGCAATGATGATCGCATGACAAGATCAGAAGAGAAAACTCAAGGAGTCAAGGAAGAAAATCACGACAGAAAATCACGAAATGAAAAACCACAACGTTTTGGAGTTTCAGATACTGGGAGTTGGAGGAGTCAAGAGTCGAGACTCTTCATCACAGGAGTCCCGAAGTTGTGAAATGCAAAATGTCGAAGAGTTGATCTGACTCCATTTCGGAGTTTTGGATACCGGGAGTTGGAGGAGTCAAGAGTCGAGACTCTTCATCACAGGAGTCCCGAAGTTGCAAAATGCGAAACGCAAAAATCTCAAAACAGGCACATCAACAAAGACTCCATTTTGAAGTTTCAGATACCGGGAGTTGGAGGAGTCAAGAGTTAATACTCTTCATCAGAGGAGTACCGAAGTTGCGAAATGTGAAACGCCGAAATATCGAAACAGACACATCAACAAAGACTCCATTTCAGAGTTTCGCAGACTAGGAAATAAAAGATCAAAGGAACTTTAACCTTTTGAAGTAGCGAACCCCAAAATCCCAGAACAGGCACATCACCAAACCACGTCAAAAAACCACGCCAGCTAAGGACGCGTGGCACATTCAAGCAATGACAAGTGTCAAGATGATTCAACATTTCAGGCACATGTAAGTCACGAATCAGAGTGACACGTGGCAACTATTCGGCACGTGTCAATCCACATGTGACGTTAGCAGGTTTATGTCACATCAGAACTTTATATTTTGGGGTTTCACATAGTAAGTAGAAACTCCACCATCATGAAGTCTCGAACTTTGAAATGCCGAAAGGGACTATTGTGAGTCTCGGAAACCCGAAAGGCAAAACTCTGAAATCCCGTCAACCGTCCATCTTAGTGGGTTATGAGAACCGTCCAATCACTTTGGAGATTTTGTGATCATGAATTTTATAATGTTGGAGTCACGATGACTCAAAGGGAAAAACATCAAAATCCCATCAGCCGTTCGATTAAGAAAAGAAGGGATCAGATTATGAAGTTTTGTGGACCATTGATCTGGATCTTTTTTGGCGATTATAACATGAAGAGTCGAGAATCTTCACCACATGAATTCCGAAATGCCAAAATGTTGAAATGCAAATGGTGAAATAAATGAAATACCCTACGGATTCAATCCAATTGTGCAGGTGAATTTGAATATGATCGGAGGGCTACTGTTGCACTTCACAGTTAATCAATCAGTTATGATTCAGGTAGAAAAATTGATTCATGATTCTTGTTCGATTGGAATTTCAGTTGCTGAAGCGTTGTTATAGGGTTTTGAGGGGTAACTGAAGGGGTTGAAGTGTATAAATGAAACATGTAGTGACTGTGTGTGGTTGGTGGTTCTGAATGAAAAAATGAGTTGAACTGTAAGAAAGGGAAAGTTACAGTATGTGCAATGTGAGACAACAGTATGCGTAGTGTGAGATAAAACTCAAAGATGAGTAACAGATGAGAAAAAGACAGAAGCAAGAGAATAATTGAAAAACATCTTGAAGAAGAGAAGAATTACAGAATAGATAGAGGAAGAGAAGAATTGCAGAACAGTTAGAAGCAGACCAAATTTTCATAACAGAGAATAAGTGGTAAGAATTGATTTATTTGTGTTGTTGGTTATTCAATCATTTATTTATAATTAGGGTGGTTGGGATGTGCTAGGGAGGACTATTGTCCTCAGAGGTTCAAGTGGGTGCTTGAACACACAGAGTTGTAGCTTCCATCTGGTTGCATCCAGAGAAACCAGGGTGGCAGGGTGGTGTAAGGGAGAATAGGTGTTCTCTGTTATACAGGTTGGAGCATGTGTAACTAGAAGTTGGTGCTTCCATCCAGTTGGTGCTGGAACATTAAGGGAGTTGGTGCTTCCTTCTAGTGGGTGCTAAAGAAACCATAGAGTTGGTGCTCTCAAACAAGTTGGAGCTTGTAAAATAGAGGTAGCAACCTCACTTTGAGTTGGTGCTCAAACATATATGATGTACAGGACTTAAAGGGATTCCTATCATTTCGAAGAAGAAGAGGTTTTCTCCCATTATGGGTTTCCTCGTGAAAATATGTCTCTGTGTATATCTTATGTGTGATTGATTCTCATTATTTATGTTGTTCATATGAGGTATAATATTGATGGTCACTTGATGAAATATTAAAAATGGTTTAATAGACATAATATTGTTTAAGCACAGTAACAACTGATTCACCCACACCTCTCAGTTGCCTTAGTAATTTCAATAAAGTCTTATACTTTTCCAACCCAAGTGAGTGGTCATAGGATTTTTGTCACAAGGATTGCACAAAGGTGGAAGACATAAGATAATCAATGATTATCATGAAGGTCACAAGGAGTGCGCTCAAGAATTCCCTAGAATCCTTGAGTTTGTAGCAAGAACCAAGCTCGGGAGGGATAGAGAGCTAGAAGAGTTCAAAGGAAGGATGAGAGTTGAAGTCGGCTTTCCGAAGTTAAGTTCAGGAGTAAAAGACGCCAAGTTCCTTGGCTGGGAGTCATTGAGAGTCTAAACGGATGGTTCATATTCTCGAAGGGAGAAACACCGATTTTCCGTGGGTCATTGGATCTAATTGATCTGCGAAGAGGTTAAGGCCGAGTGTATTTCAACACTCGCAAGCTCAGAAGGGATAGTGGCTGTCAGAACCGATCGGAAGAGATTCGTCGATCTGGCACTCCAAGTTTCAGCTTTTTGGAATTCGGAAGTGTGGGGAAGATTATAACTCGAGAATCACGAGTCGTGAAATGTTGATGCGATCTAGACTGTCAGATCATGGAGAAATCAGGACCATCGACTTGTAGGAGAGGAATTCATGAGTTTGGGCTTCCGGAAAAGGAGGAAAGTTTCATAATGAACTCATAAGTCAAAAAATCCTAACACGCTTGGAGGTGTAGCCCCAGGACTTGACTGGAGGTCAAGCGGACCCTGCTGTGGTGGGGTTCTGTGTCAGGTGGTATCAAAGCTAACAATTTTTTTCTTCTGTAGAGGGAAGACAGAGGACAGTTGTGGTTTGAATTCTACATGGACATATTGAAACAATGTTGCCAAGAAGGTATCAAGAGAGACCCATGCTCGATCCAGCTGTGGAAAGGGAAATGAGATAAATTTGTGCTCGATTCGATGTTATGGAGACAAGACAAAGGTGAACACATGATACTTGATTTATCAGTGAGGCAGAAAGTGAAAATGAAGAAGGAGCCGAAGAAGAAGTTGTAGCCAAAGCTGTTGTAGGAGAACGTCTATTCAAAGCTGTTGCAAGAATCGTTGTCAGAGGAAAAATGGAAATCCCGATGTACAAAGGAAACTTAGACGTTGAGGAGCTACTAGATTGGTTTAGAGCGTTGGATAAATATTTTGATTATGTAGATATCGAAGAGGACAGGAAAGTAAAGCACATTGTCACTAGACTGGAAGGGCATGCAACACTATGGTGGGATGAACTATAGGCTGACAGACGTTGCAAAGGAAAACAAAGAATTAAAATTTGTGATAGAATGGTAGAAAATATGAAATCCAAATTCATACCCAGATATTACCAAATCAATCTGTTCCGAAGAGTGCAGATTTTGAGATAGAAAGGGATGACAGTGAAGGAATACACTGACGAATTTTACAGGATAAACATTAGAGCCGTTCATCGTGAGAGTGATGATGAAAATGTTGCCAGATATATGAATGGCCTGAGATATGACATTCAGGATGAGATGAGTATGGTGACAATGAAGAATGTAGAATATGCTTATCAGATTGCTTTGAAAGCAGTAGAGAAATTGGCCTGAAAGCAAGGTCAAATGGGTAGAGGTAGAAGTCAGAGTAGAGGCAAAGTAGTTTCCCAAGACAGAGTACAAAAGCTCAAGGATGAAGAGAAGAAACCTCATAATCACCCAGAAAGGGGAGGAAGTTCACAAGGAATACAATATGTAGACAAGAACACTTTTCCATGAGCAAGAGGAAGAGGAAGAGGAAGAGGTAGAGGAGGTGAAATAAAGTGTTTTGTCTGTGGAAAGATTGAACAAAAATCTTGGTAATGTCCTGATAGAAAAAAGATATGGAGGAGGTGAAGCTCACATTTTAAAAGTGCAAAGGAGAAATGTTGAGGCAGAAGATGCATAAGGTGAAAGATCCTTAATGATGAGGAAAATTCTCTTGAAGCCAAAGAAGGAGGTGGAGAATCCAGTCCAATGGAATAGTTTGTTTATAACTTCTTGCAAGACCAAGGATAGGGTATGAAAGGTAATAGTTTATAGTGGAATCACGGATAATCAAGTATCCACAGAGATGGTGGAGAAGCTGGAATTGGAGACAGTTGCACATCCGAGCCCATATAAAGTCTCGTGGTTGCAAAAAGGACATCAGGTAATAGTCACTAAACAATGTTTAGTTGAGTTTAAGATAGGGGGTTATAGAGATGAGATCTTATGTGATGTTATTCCCATGGATGTCTATCATATCTTGTTGGGAAGGCCTTGGAAATATGACATAAATGTTATCCATGATGGAAGGAAGAACACCTATACCTTGGAAAAGAATGGTAGGACACATATGTTGTTGCTAGTTGAAGACAATAAGGTGAAAGCAGAAGAAATAAATACTATACTTCTCATGGGTGGGAAGGAACTTCTGGATGAAGTCAAGAAAGATCAAGACATGCAGTTTGCTATGGTAAGAAAACCTAGAGTCACCTTGACCAGTACCTTGATAGATGATCTACCGGAGGAAATTCAGGAACTGTTGGAGAATTTCGCTGATAAAGTGGTGGAGGATTTGCCTTGTTCATTGTCGCCCATCAGAATTATAAGCGATCACATTGAACTTATACCAGGAGTGATTTTACTAAACAAAGAAGCGTACAAACTGATGCTGCAGAAGAATGAAGAGGTCAAGAAGCAAGTCCAAGATTTGATGGACAAAAGGTTGATTAGGGAAAGATTGAGTCCATGCGTTGTACCAACCGTGTTAAGTCTGAAGAAGGATGGTGGATGGAGGATGTATACAGACTCGAGGGCTATAAACAAAATCACCATCAGGTATAGATTTCCTTTACCCAGGATGGATGACTTGATGGATTGCTTGAGAGGGGAAAAGTTTTTTTCAAAAATTGATTTGAAAAGCGGATATCATCAGATTAGAATGAGGGAAGGTGATGAATGAAAGACAACATTTAAGATGAATGAAGGGCTATATGAATGGATTGTCATGTCGTTTGTCTTGATGAATGCGCCAAGTACTTTTATGAGATTAATGAACGAAGTGTTGAAAGATTTCATTGGAAAATTTGTAATTGTGTATCTTGATGATATACTGATCTTTAGTAAGACTGAGGAAGAGCATATGAAACATTTAACTCTAGTGATGAGGAGGTTGTAGCAAGAGAAGTTGCTGATAAATATGAAGAAGTCATATTTCATGAAGACAAAACTCATTTATTTGGGTTTTGTAATCTCTTTGAATGAGTTGAAGATGGATCCTGAGAAGGTAAGAGCGATCAAAGAATGGCCATCGCTGAGGAATATCTTTGAAGTCAGAAGCTTCCATGGACTAGCCAGTTTTTACAGGAAGTTCATCAGAAATTTTAGTGGGATTAGTGCACCAATGATGGACATAGTCAAGAAAATACATAAATATTTTCATTGGACAGAGGAAGCAGAAAGAAGTTTCAGGTTGTTAAAGGAGAAGATAACCGAAAAACTAGTTCTGGTTCTGCCAGATTTCAGTAAAACATTTCAAGTCATATGTGACGCAAGTGGATTCACATTGGAGCAGTCTTAAGTCAAGACAATAGACCAGTTGCATACTTCAGTGAGAATCTGAATGAGACCAAGATGAAATATTTCAGGTATGATAAATATTTTTATGTCGTCATACAAGCACTGAATAAATGGAGGCACTACTTGGCTCCGAAGGATTTCTTTTTGTATAGAGACAACCATGCCTTACAGTTTATAACCAAACAGGAGAAACTGAACCAGAAACATGAAAAATGGGTTGAATTTATGCAGAACTTTACTTTTGTTATAAAGAACATTTCTAGAACTGCTAACAAGGTTGTTGATGCATTGAGCAGGAAATGTTTGATTCTGCAGAAGTTTCATGTGAAGACCTTAGGTTTTGATAGCCTTAAGGATATGTACAGAGATGATTCAGATTTCAAGGACGCTTATGAAGCATGTGAGAATCCTATTTTGAGAGATAGAAGCCAATGGATTGAATATTTAAATCAGGATGGACTGTTATTTAAAGGAAATCAGTTGTGTATCTCGAAGAGTTCTATGAGAGAAAACCTTTTAAAGGAAAAACATAGTGGGGCATTGGATGGACATTTCAACCATGAGAAAACATTTGCGCAACTGAACAATTTATATTATTGGCCAGGGATGAGGACAGATGTCAAGAAATTTGTCAACATATGTAGAATTTGCCAGCACGCAAAGGGGAAAAGATAGAATACATGATTGTATCAACCATTGCCAGTACCAAAGAGACCATGGGACCTGGTAAGCATATATTTTGTGTTAGGAATGTCGAGGACACAAAGAGATTGTGATTCATTATTCATGGTAGTCGACTGATTCTAAAAAATGGCACATTTCATTCCATGTCAAAAAACCAGTGATGCAACACACATTGCAAATCTGTTTTTCAAAGAAGTTGTTCGACTTCATGGTTTACCCAAGAGTATTGTTTCAGATAGGGATACAAAATTTGTTGGTCATTTCTAGAGGACACTATGGAAGAAGCTAGGAACAAATTTATCTTTTAGCTCAACATATCACCCTCAAACAGATGGACAGACTGAGGTAGTAAATTGAAGTTTGGGGGACTTATTGAGGAGTTTAGTAGCTAAACATCACAGTCAGTGGGATCAGATTCTGCTGCAAGCAAAATTTGCATATAACGACTCACCTAACAAAAGCACAAGAAATA
Source organism: Picea engelmannii (assembly GCA_009831015.1). Lineage (NCBI taxonomy): Eukaryota > Viridiplantae > Streptophyta > Pinopsida > Pinales > Pinaceae > Picea > Picea engelmannii. The sequence continues at coordinate 56,034 of ML795490.1, read as the reverse complement.
ACCCATTCCAGATAATGCATGGAATGCAGCCAAGAGGAGTATCTAAGTTGAGATACTTAGAGTAGAGCGAGTTCAGAAGTGTTGGAGCAGAAGATTTTGCAGCAGAGATGTAGGAGCTCCAAAATAAGATTAAAGAGAGGTTGCAAAGTTCCAACCAGGAATACAAGCGCATAGAAGATCAACACACGAGAGAGCTTCAATTCAAAGTGGGAGATTTAGTTTTAGCGCATCTCAGAAAAGAAAGATTTCCAAGGGGAACGTATAATAAGCTGAAGATGAAAAAGATAGGGACATGTAAGATTTTATGGAAATTTGAGGAAAATTATTATGAGATAGAATTTCCAAATGGTGTGGGAATATCTCCTGTATTGAACGTAGCATATATGTAGCCTTACAGAGAAGATGAAGTAGGAGGAGGAGAGAATCAATATAAAATTCAATGGGTCAAACAGATGCTTGTAGCTAAAAATCCATAGATGGAAAAGATAATTGACCAGAGAGTTGGCAAGAAGACCCAAAGGAAGACACATCTTGAGTATTTGGTAAAATGGAAAGGACAATCGATTGAAGATGCCAGTTGGGAAAGTGAAGCAAATATACAAAAACATGGACAAACAATGTAAGAGCTCATGGATAGGAGTCCATGAATTTTTCAGCCAAAGGAGTATGATGCAGGAGCATCGCAAGCAAGCGCAAGTGGAGGATAGTTGGATATGCACTAGTGCGCATTTTGAAGACATTTTGAAATTTAAAATATGAAACATTAATGTAATAGCTAGAAGGATGTAATTGCCCTTAAATGTTTTGGGGATTGTAACACATATCTTGAGTGTTTTCTCTCATCTGACGGTTGTAGGCATTTAATGTAATGAATGTAAATTAGATGTAGGCTTTAATTTGATTAGATAGCTTGAGGTTGTAGGAGGAAAAACTCGAGAAATCTCCCTTGTATGTATTGTATTATATCATTATTCTCATAGTAGTTAGAAGCTGTAGAGAAAGAGAGCAGAGAAAAACATAGATTGTAGAAGTTGTATGAGAAGATAGTTTTCGCTATTGAATCCATGTACAGAAGCACTTAAATTAATACAAGAATGATTTGATCCAATTTCATGGTGTTGTTATGGTCACTATTTGCATCTATTGAATGGTATGTTTACAGTTTTCTTATATACTATGTTTTCATTTGTTTCAATTTTGTGTGTGTATCTGTGATTTCATGTTGAATGTATGAAGTCCTTTAGAGGGAGAGTGTAAGTTTCAATTGTTTCTCTTCCTGAGAATTCCTGCAAGGAGTGTAGTGAAAGTCTGCAAGGAGTGCGTTGACGAGATTCTAATTTTATCTCGGAAAAGCTCAGGAGGGATACCGTTGTTCTTATACCAGCAAAAGTGCAAGTATAGCACAGATCTGTGCAAGGTGTGCGTAGGACAGTTGAAGTCTTAGAATTTTCCAACCCAAGTGAGTGGTCAAAGGATTTATGTCGCAAGGAGTTTGCAGAGGTGGAAGACATCAGATAGTCAATGATTATCGTGAAGGTTGCAAGGAGTGTGCACAAGAATTCCCTAGAATCCTTGAGTTTGTAGCAAGCACCAAGCTCGGGAGGGATAGAGAGTTTGAAGAGTCCAAAGGAAGGACAAGGGTTGAAGTCATCTCACCGAAGTTAAGCTCAGGAGTAAAAGACGCCAATTTCCTTAGCTGAGAGTCATTGAGAGTCTGAATGGATGGTTGATATTATTGGAGGGAGAAACACTGATTTTCCATGGGCCATTGGATCGAATTGATCTGGGGAGAGGCTAAGGCCGAGCGTCTTTCAACACTAGCAATCTCAGGAGGGATAGTAGTTGTCAGATCCGATCGAGAGAGAGTTGTCGATATAGCACTCCAAATTTTGGCTTTTTGGAAGTTGAAAATGTGGGGAAGGTTATAAATGGAGAATCACGAGTTGCGAAATACCGACGTGATTTGGACCATCAGATCATGGAGAAATTAGGACCATCGACTTGCAGGAGAGCAAGTCGCGAGTTCAAGTTTCGGGAAAAGGAGGAGAGTCGCATCGCAAACTCATAATTCATGAAATCTCGACGTGCTTGGAGGTGTAGCCTTAGGAATTGACTGGAGGTCATATGATAGATGCATAAGGGAGGAGCTAGTGGACCGTTATCCCTTTTTGGGTTTTCATAAATCGAAGGAGTTGGGCTTCCTCGCAATGGAAGTCTCGATATCGTGAAGTGCGATGCACCTTTGAGGTTTAAGGTTGTGGTCATGCCGGTTGTCACGAGGAGTGGAGGTTCTCACCTAGTGTTTGTTCGCACAAGCATAACTTCTAGAAGGACCTGTGGTTATATGTGTTGAAGATTCCAGTTGGGAATCAAAGGGCCATTTCGGCTCAAAGGAATATGAAGATCCATAGGCCAGAAGGTCAAGAGAACCCTGCTGAGGTGGGGGTCTGTGTCCAAATGGAACAGTGGAAGCCTTCAATAAGATCTTGGAAAATGCTCTAGCAAAGATCTACAATGTCAACAGAGACGATTGGGACTTGAAAATACAAGCAGTACTATAGGAATACAGGACCACATGTAAGAATTTTAAAGGACAAACACCATTCATATTGGTATATGGGAAAGAAGAAGTGATACCATTAGAATTTCTAGTACCCAATCTACATGTAGCAACAATTACCAACATGATAGAAAGAGGTGTAGTAAAGGAAATGTTAAATCAACTAATGAAGATGGAATAGAACATGATTATAGCAATATTTCACCAAGAAGTGCAGAAAGCAAGATACAAAGCCCGACATGATAGACATACTAAGAAGAATATTTTTAAGGAGGGAGACCTAGTCCTACTCTATGACAATATATTTTTCCAGCATCCTTTTGAATTTAGAATGCATTGGCTAGGGCCATATGAAGTAAAGATTGTGATAGATGGGGGATATGTGAAACTAAAGGATATGGCAGGAACATAATTGAAAGGAATGATCAACGATAGTCGACTGAAACTATATAGGGACAATCGATCTCCTAACTCTTAAAAGTCACAACGCAATAAGAAATAGGCATATATATAGTGTGCTATAGTAGATATTAGGATAGAAAAATGAGAAAAATAAAGACAAAGGAGAAAAAGAGGGAAAAAATAAAAAATAAAAAAATGGAAGGAAAAAACAAAGATACACAGAAGTTGAATATACTTGAAGAAGGAACGGAAAAAGTCATGTGCAGTAATTACCATGAAAAACATCATAAGACAACGTGCATGAAAATTACAGTCGACACAAATGCACACAAAAACTAAGCACCGACATGACTGAGTCTATAAAAGGCAGAAAGCATGCGTTTATTCAACACTTAGTGATTTTTGAGCACAGAGAGAGCAACAAAGTGTGTTCCCTAGTTATCATTTTATGCAAAAGTAGGAAAGTGGGTGAGTTTCAGACAGGATGACTCCACCAAATTTTGGCATGCCATGTCAGTACATCCGGGTCACTCGGCAAGGTTAGAGGTGCAAGGAAAGAATGAGACAGCCTGAAAACATGGTCAAGTTGGAAGATGTAACCACCTCAACCACATAATCAATTAGCCCAAAATGGGACGAGGAAGAAATTTTGAAAACGTAGCAAGGATAAATAGGGTAGAGCTCGGGGGCTCAGAATGTTATTTCGAACCCTAATCCTGAGACACCTACAAAACTAGATGAAACAATGGGACCGTAGTAGTCCCATGAACATGAGGAAGTGTTGGTCAGAGATGTCACCGATCGACTAGAGTTTAAAAGGGAAGAAGAGGATGCAGACGCAACAGAAGTAAGAAATCTTCTACGGACAGAAAAGAAAGATGCAGGGCACCATGGAGATTACACTCCTCTATCTCCCAGATGCAGTCATTATGGTAGATGATATGCTGGGAAATGTACCTCAGCTTAGGTACACCGACCATGATGTGCACGATGCAGATAAATTCCCAGAGTTGGTCGAGGAGATCTATCTCATAAAAACAGGGGAAATTGGACCCCTAGGTAAACCCATACTGGAGCTCACGCAATGGATAATAAGGTTCTATAACTCATGAATTTTGAACCTATTGGACATACCGCATTTCGGGCGCAGTAAAAATTGTTAATGTTTAAGACATTATTACATTTCTTTTCATTTCAATAGATAACAAAAACATAAGACAATATCATTGAGAAATACACAATCATAATAGACACAACATTTATCCTGGGAAACCCTCTAGGGGAGGAAAACCTAGCAAAACTTCCTTATTATAGATAGCCAATACAATGCCAAGAGATAACTCAAGAAAATACATAAAGTCCTCTCCTAAAGATGCACCTCTCTCTCTCTCTCTCTTCTCCAATTGCAGTTCCAAAACTTGTCTCTCAATGAGCAAATGAGTGTGTGTCTAAGTGAGGTGCTAGCCTCCTTATTTATACAAATCTAGCACGTGTGGAAGTGTCCTTTCACTAGAAGGGCTGACTTCTTCTTCTGGGTGGTTATAACCACCATTATTATATTCTGGGGCCTCTTATATATATTATGGGGTGGACTTCTTCTTTTGCCTATTACAATTACATTATGACCAATCCGCAAAAGGGGATTTGTTCCTTTTACAATAGCCGACATGATCAATCCACAATGGGGATTGATCTAATGAATAATATATCAATAATAATCAGAATACACTTTGCAGTTACATTATTTCAACACTCCCCCTTAACAAGAAGGGTATTCTACAACAACATCAGATGAGAGAGAGGCCTTTATCATCAACAACATCAGGAGGACAACATCATCAATATCATCTTGGAACACTGATTGGCATATCTATAAATCATCGGAAATTTTCTTCATAGGAAACATCGCCATTCTCAAAGGAATGCAATCATCATCTGCATCAATATGGATTAGTATAAAACTAATACATCATCATCACAGCACGAGGCTGGCTCATCATCATAATATTGTACTGGATTTACGTCACAACTATAAGGATGGAAGCACAATACTCATCTTTCTTTAAGTCACAACAATCAACCTGGAAGCAAGGTACTCGTCTTTATTTACGTCACAACAATCAAGATGGAAGTAAGATACTAGACTGGATTTACGTCACAACTATCAAGCTGGAAGCACACTACTAGTCTCATCTCATCGTCTTGCTTTACGTCACAACCATCAGTTTGGAAGCAAGATACTAGACTGGTTTTGCGTCACAGCTGGCAAGCTGGAAGCTCAATACTAGTCACATCATATCTTCTTTCTTTACATCACAACCATCAGGTTGGAAGCAAGATACTAGACTGACTTTATGTCACAACTATCAATATGGAAGCTCAATACTAGTCACATTACATCTTCTTGCTTTATGTCACAACCATCAGGTTGGAAGAAAAATACTAGACTGGCTTTACATCATAGTTGTCAAGCTGGAAGCTCAGTACTAGTCACATCACATACTCTTTCTTTATGTCACAACAATGAAGCTGGAAGCAAGATATGTCTCATCACAGTAACTACTCCCCCTTTCGAGGAAGGTCCTTTGGACTATACCAATCTTATCTCGAAAGTGCTCAAACTTTACACGAGATAGAGGCTTGGTCAACACATCAACAACTTGTTCATCCATGCTAACGTACTGGAGCTTTATGGCTCCTCTCTGCACCATGTCACGGATGTAATGATATCGGATCTCTATGTGCTTCGATTTATCATGGAATAGAAGATTCTCTATCATATTTATGCAACTCTGGTTGTCACATAGAATCATGGTTGCTTCCATCTCTAGTTCAAATAGACTGGTCAACAACTTTCAAAGCCATATAGCTTCGCAGCTAGAAGAACACGCAACAATGTATTATGCTTTCGCTATGCTGAGAGTAATAATGGATTGCTTCCTACTTGTTGGCAGCCAATTCACATTTTTATATTGTCCTTACAAGTTGCCTACACCATTGTTTTGTGAACCTTGATTTTCATCACAATCTTCGGAATAAAATAACACCATTATGTTTGCGCTATTCGCACACTTACCTTTGTTCTTGTTTTCACGACTGCAAGCGTGAAAATTTTGATTTCGATGTCATATTAACAAATAAAGAATTGTTATGATCACTCTTGTCTCTATGCTCATTGTGTTTCCAATTTACTTGTCGTTATACAATTGACAAGACTCCAAGATTTTTTATTCATTTGGCATTTCTGTTGTTAATATGATTTCCATTTTTATGAGATTGTGATGAATTGTTAAAGGTTGTGATTCAATCATTGATGCATTGCTGGTTTGATTTCTGTAGTCTTTGATCGATTTCTTTTACACATTGTTTTCATGAAAATACAATGGTGTTGTGGTTAGACCCTTGCTATAAATCATGTCATACAACACATATTTGATTTGATCAAACTCTTGGTGTTGATTTTGAATCATTACTTTGGTTTTAAAACTATGCTAAAACTTTGCTTGCGCAAATGTTTGGTCGAATTACCATATGTTTCATTAATTGTTTGAATAGCATGGTTTTTAATATATCCAACAATAATATTTGAATAGTTATATGCATCGACGGTTGTACTATTGGAAATGACTGTTTTGCATGGGATGAGTTAACTCCACCACCCTCGCACACTTTGGCATTAATGCCTGCCTCCTTACTGGGTTATCTCTGTTAGTTTTGGGAAAATCTCTGAGCATACCCTGTTCAAAGCCTCACCGTTCACCCTTCTCACTGTGTGTTCTCTCCTAGATCCTGTAGGGAAAATTTAAACCCCATGGTGTTCAGAGTCAGTTTTGGTTTCATTATTGCCAGAGAAGACTGTTTAAGACTGCCCCCGTAATTGCCCCCAGAGTCACGTTTTTGCATGAGTGATTATGGGAAAACGTTTTTGAATTAGATCAAACCATTGAAAACCCATAACCGAATTTAGCCCCTTTACCTTCATGGCAGGAGATCTCCTCAGAAATCGAGTTTTTACAGAGATCTAGCTCATGTTTTACAGGTCAATTTTTCAGATCCTCTTTGTGGTTGTAAGGTGCATTTTGGGTCTGTATGCATTTGCCAGAATGCTTATCACTTCTCCAGACCTGTGCTTCAGAACCCTTTCTTCCCATCTAGCCTTGTGCCTCAACCTCCTGTTGAAACCCTTGATCAATCCAACGAGTTATCAAGTAGTCTCTGTTCTCTTTAAGATGTTGAGGCAACAACAACTTTTGTCAATTCGAAATTATCATGATCGAAGCATTGTCTTACTGCCTAGGTATGGTTTTTCCACATCAATTTCAGATGATTTGGTTTCGACTAGCACAATCAATTAGTTCTACTTGCTTGAGTAGAGTAAAAAATAAATTATTTTTACTTCCAGTTACCAGAAGTGATTTCGTTTTTTCTATTTTGAATTAGCATGAGAGATTTTGTTTGCATCGATTTGTTTTCCTAAAACCAATTATAGCTATGATTTGGTCAATGCGATTTGATTATTCTCAAATTAGAATAAAACGATTGATTTGTTTTTTATTCTGTTTGGATTTTCTTTCAATAGCATTGTCCGTTTCTATTATTTTTACCAAAATGATCTCATTATGAATCATATACAGAAGATTTGATTGTTAAACTCAGAACACAGTTATGTTTGGATTCATATGATTCTGTTGTTGTTGGATTATGTCGTCTCTAATATAGTTGAAATTATTTCTTATGTCCTGATTTTGAGACGATTATGTATGCTGGGATTAGCATGGTCTTTCATATATGCAATCCATCAATATTAAAGATTGGTTTGACCAAAACAATGTAATCTATTTAATTCGTAAAAGGATTATGTTAAGATCGGATTGACATATTTTGTCTCTGTTAAATTCGTCTGGAAAACTTGTCTAATAGTCCAGTTTTGGAATTGGTTCAAGTGATGAATTCGTTGGTTCCCCAACTGTCAATCGATTATGTCTGTTCCCAATTGGCAACAACAAACATTTGACAAATCCCACGTATCCTGTTATCAATCGATTAATTTAATTACGATTTTATTTGTTTCAAATTAGCATAACAGTTTTGATTTGAATGTTTCGTTTGGTTTTCAAGTAGTAATCAAATATTTGTTTTAATAATTTGAATATATTTTTGTTAGTTTTAATAGATTTAAAACAGCTATGTTCTCAAATTAGACTAGCTACAGAATCGTAGCTAGTCTTAAAATTTAGATTTTGGTTAATTTTATCAATAAGACAATATCTAAACTTCTCTATTTTTGTCTACTTACATGTACCTACAAATTTTATTGACAAATGGGACATGCTGTAGCAGTTTAGATATGATTTTCAGTTGTTAGTCATAGGCAAAAAATAGGGACTCCGGAGATTTTTCCAGATTTTTGTAAACTGTTTTGATAATTCCCACAAGGATGTTTTACCCTGTGGGAAGTCTTTAAATACTTCTTATTTTTTGTAAACAAGAATCATCATTCTCACTGTGGGAGAACCAGACTATGGATTTATGATACAGACTGAGATGAAAGTTGATGTCTTGTAACAATTTTCGCTTTCAATATATCAAACTTTTGTTTCGAGTTTTATTCATATCGTTTTGCAGTCGATTATAAACTACTTTAGCTATCGTAATCTATTGCAGGTTGATGTTACTTGATTAATGTGTAATCTATATCTGATCTCTCTCTTATTTAAAAAAAACAACAATTACTTTGTTTCAGTTAATGAATCACAGATTTTTCTTCTTCATTGATTGAATCAATTTGTACAAATCCTTGCATGCAGATTTATATAAATGTTATGATTTGTAAATTATAAAGTTGTTGTAATTATTTATGTCTTGCTTGTCCTGTTATCTGTATTTGAAGAGCATAGCTGCTTCTAGTTTACGGGAGGCTTACAAAAAATTTGGTGCGGCTTTCCTCCCTCCAATCAGCTAAGATAATCATTGCATACAGGACAAACCTGGAGCGTTTCTTCAGGTCAGTGTATTATTTGTTATTTGATAGTTAATTTGTTAGTATAGTATAAGTATTTTAGATAGATATATGTATAGTTTAGATTTGTAGTTAGAGTTATTATTTTGGTTTCTTAGTTTAGTTAGTTTTTTATTTAGTTTCTTTTTCATAAAACTATAAAAAATAAAAAAACAATGGTTTCACTGTCTTAGGACAGAATACAAATGAGTTTTGCAGGTTTTCATTCAAATCTGTAATTTGTAAAAATTGTATATTTGTAACTAGATTTGATTCTATTGATAATTAAACATTTACTTTTATAGGATTATAGTTGTATGATTTAGGTAATATATTGTATATATGTAGTTTAGATTTGTTTATTAGTTAGTTTTAGTTATTGTTTTTATTTAGATTAGTTTATTAGTTTAGTTTTCATTTTTTTTTCTAGGACTTAGATCGTCCAACGGAGCCGCTAAACCCGTTAGGGTGGGTTATCCCAAACGGATTGGGTTATTTAGAGAACCGTGGACTAGATCCACTCTTCCAGTTGACAAATGGTCAATTTCTCCCATCAACAAATGGCACTAGAAGGAAGGCCGACTGACAAGCTGGCCTTGTAGGAGCCTTTATTTTAAGTGTATTCAGTTTCCCCCATGGCTCCCAAAATCACTGTGTTGGAACATGCTTTCAACTTCACATTACCCGATGTTCCCAACGAGACAGTCTCATGCTTGTCCAAACTCACCTTTGATGGTGAAGGAAATATATCTTCTAAAGACCACCTTAACACGTTTTGGTGCAAATGCATCAATGTAATGATCCCAAGCCATTATGAAAGGATCATCACTATTTTGGTGTCTTTTTAAAACTTTTTCTGAGTGAGGTATTTCGTCAAAAAATTTGCTGATCTACCTTTTCGATGTGTTTATATGTGTGTATGAAGAAAATAACAAAAAGGGATAACCATGGAACATACCTCAACCATATGCAATAAGATAGACAAGCCAAAACATCTCAATTCTTCTTTATTCATAAAATAGAGAAACTTGCTACAATGGAGATGCCGATCTAGAATGATCAACAGATGACCAAGAAGATAGATAGTAGATAAGAGCTGCTACAAAATGCTCCCGCTAATACAAAATATGCCTACAAAGGCTGAATAAGAAATGAATATCAATACCAACAGATTTGAATGCCAAACTCTCCAGCTGAAGAATGCCACGCTCCAATAGAAGGCTGAAACCCTCAATAACTCGGCCCTGCTGCCAAAAGTGTCAAATCACCCTAATAAATATGCCAATTGATAGATCGGGTGATAGTAAGAACAACGCAGGTGATCAAATCTCCAAGATCCCTCTCAATCTCTGTAGATCTGAAATCCCCCACTGAATGGTGTGCCCCACTAGATGACTAAAACCCTAGATAATTTGGCCCTACTGCCAAAAGTGTCCAATCACCCTAATAAATATGCCAACTGATAGATCAGTGATGGTAAGAACAACCCAGGTGACTGAATCTCCAAGATCCCTCTCAATCTCTGTAGATCTGAAATCCCCCACTGAATGGTGTGTCCCATTGGATGACTGAAACCCTAGATAATTCGGCCCTGCTGAAGGAAGCCTCCAAATGCTATGAAACTCTCCATAAATATAGATCGGGACACTGCAATTCACTAGGTAAAGTCTCAGGGTCATATCTGAAGTGTAACCCCTCCAAACGGACTAGATCTGGATCTCAAAAACGCCCTCCTTCTCTTCAATTCGCCCCACTGCTCAAGAAATAATCTGAGCCATAAAATTGTCTCAGAAAGAACTAGATCTGATGTCCAAGGCCCTGCAATGAAAACCCAAGTGATAGAATCCTCAACATCCCTGCCAATCTCCTACAATGAATCTCTCTCCAAAGATGGTGTGCCCCTCTTGCTGGAATCCCTCAACTGGTGTGCCCTCTCTCTATATGCACATGAAACTGATGTAGAATCCTCCTGCAACTGAGTAGATCTGGAACTAGAATGGTGTGGGAGAGTATTTCATCTCCGATACCAATCTTGGGACAAGATAGGTGGAATCTTTCACCACCGAATCGTCCTCTAGGGTTTGT
>ML795490.1:25781-37528 GCA_009831015.1 Picea engelmannii | reverse complement strand
CCCAACTGTCAATCGATTCTGTCTGTTCCCAATTGGCAACAACAAACATTTGACAAATCCCATGTATCATGTTATCAATCGATTAATTTAATTACGATTTTATTTGTTTCAAATTAGCATAACAGTTTTGATTTGAATGATTCATTTGGTTTTCAATTAGTAATCAAATATTTGTTTTAATAATTTGAATATATTTATGTTATTTTTAATAGATTTAAAACAGTTATGTTCTCAAATTAGACTAGCTACAGAATCGTAGCTAGTCTTAAAATTTAGATTTTGGTTAATTTTATCAATAAAACAATATCTAAACTTCTCTATTTTTGTCTACTTACAGGTACCTATGAATTTTATTGACAAATGGGACATGCTGTAGCAGTTTAGATATGGTTTTCAGTTGTTAGTCATAGGCAAAAAATAGGGACTTGAGAGATTTTTCCAGATTTTTGTAAATTGTTTTGATAATTCCCACAGGGATGTTTTACCCTGTGGGAAGTCTTTAAATACTTCTTATTTTTTGTAAACAAGAATCATTATCCTCACTGTGGGAGAACTAGACTATGGATTTATGATACAGACTGAGATGAAAGTTGATGTCTTGTAACAACTTTCTCTTTCAATATATCAAACTTTTGTTTCGAGTTTTATTCATATCATTTTGCAGTCGATTATAGACTACTTTAGCTATCGTAATCTATTGCAGGTTGATGTGACTTGATTAATGTGTAATCTATATCTGATCTCTCTCTTATTTAAAAAATACAGCAATTACTTTGTTTCAGTTAATGAATCACATATTTCTCTTCTTCATTGATTGAATCAATTTGTACAAATCCTTGCACACAGATTTATCTAAATGTTATGATTTGTAAATTATAAGGTTGTTGTAATTCTTTATGTCTTGTTTGTCCTGTTATCTGTATTTGAAGAGCACAACTTCTTCTAGTTTACGAGAAGCTTACAAAAAATTTGGTGCGGGTTTCCTCCCTCCAATCAGCTAAGATAATCATTGCATACAGGACAAACCTGGAGCGTTTCTTTAGGTCATTGTGTTATTTGTTATTTGATAGTTAATTTGTTAGTATAGTATACGTATTTTAGATAGATATATGTATAGTTTGGATTTGTAGTTAGAGTTATTATTTTGGTTGCTTAGTTTAGTTAGTTTTTATTTAGTTTCTTTTTCATAAAACTATAAAAAATCAAAAAACAATGGTTTCGCTATCTTAGGATAGAATACAAATGAGTTTTGAAGGTTTTCATTCAAATCTGTAATTTGTAAAAATTGTATATTTGTAACTAGATTTGATTTTATTGATAATTAAACATTTACTTTTATAGGATTATAGTTGTATGATTTAGGTAATATATTCTATATATGTAGTTTAGATTTGTTTATTAGTTAGTTTTAGTTGTTGTTTTTATTTAGATTAGTTTATTAGTTTAGTTTTCATTTGTTTTTCTAGGACTTAGATCGGCCAACAGAGTTGCTAAACCCATCAGGGTGGGTTATCCCAAACGTCTTGGGTTATTTAGACAACCTCGGACCAGATCCACTCTTCCAGTTGACGGACGGTCAATTTCTCCCGTCAACACTACTCTTCCACGAGATCATGGCTGATCCCAAACGGAAACAACATCTTGAAGTGATTTTCCTGTCAGAAACACTTCCTTCCCAGTCGGAATCAGTGTACCCACTCAATGTGAAATCATGATCTCCATCATAAATGAGACCATAATCTAATGTACCCTTAAGGTACCTCATCCCATGTTTTGCAACCACTAGGTGAACATGTCTGGGCTCTACCAGAAACTGACTCAAGGTGTTCACAGAAAAGAAAATATCTAGTCTGGTGTTCGTCAGGTACATCAACAATCCAATAATTTGTCTATACAACGTGGCATCAATCAATTCTGATGAAGTATCGACCATCAACTTCAGCTTTTCTTCCATGGGTGTATTCATGGACTTGCACTCCAACATGTCGAATCTCTTCAGGATTTTGACTGCATACTTCCCTTTGTTAAGGAAGATCCTCTCTAGACTCTGCCATACCTCAAGACCTAATAAATAATGCATTAGGCCAAGGTATTTCATCTCAATTTTTGAGGCGAGTCTCTTCTTACATTTGGTGATGATATTTTCTTCTCTAGTTAAGAATAAGTCATCCACATATAGAAATAGTATCACTGGCTCATCGTTCATAACCTTGAAGTAGAGGTTAGAATCTTCTTTACTCTTGGTAAAGCCTAAGCTCGTCAAAAAATTGTCTATATGGCCATACCAAGCTCTAGTAGCTTGCTTCAATCCGTATAAGGATTTCTTCAATTTTCAGACATGAGACTTCATGTTTTCAACTTCAAATCCTTGCGGTTTCTCTATATACACTTCCTCTTCAATGACACCATTTAGGAAGGTTGTCTTTACATCCATATGGTGTAACTTCCACTTCATCTTAGCTACAAGGGTTATGATGGTTCTGGTCGAAGTGTATCTGGCTACATGAGTGAATGTCTCTTAATAGTCGATGCCTTCCTTTTGAGAAAAGGCACAAGCGACAAATCTTTCTTTATACTTCTCAATACTTCCATCAACAACATGTTTTATTTTGAAGAGCCATTTGGAGGATACCACATCCTTACTCTTCGGTCTGGGAACTATTTCCCATACATCATTCTTTATTATGGATTGGTATTCCTCTGTCATGGAATCTGCCCATTATTTCGTCTGAATAGATTCTTCAAAGCAGGTGGGCTTCTCCTCTAGGAGATCACACATCAAATCTATATAACTGTAGAATGAATTTGGTCTTTTCACTTGTCTCGTGGTTCCTTCGGGAACGCCATACTTCTCTCCATATTGAATAAGCTCTCTAGCCCAAGATGGCTTTCTTTTATGGAGGATTCTCATCTGAGGAGGTTCTTGAACTTCTATTATATCATGGTCTTATAGAATTTACTTATCAGGGGAAGTTACAACCTCCCTCACTAGTTCAGTAGCTCTGGGAACCTTCCTCACTGATTCTGTAGTTCTGGGGATTACGGGTTCCTCTTCATATACTTCTTCAGGATGGCATCTTCTTGATTTCTTGAGTGTTGTATCTTCATCAAGGGTCACATCCCTACTGATATCAATGTGACAGTGAACTGGTATATAGATTCTGAAGGCCTTGGAGACCTCTTAGTATCCCACAAATATTCCCTTCTTTCTTGAAGGTTCCAGCTTGTTTCTCTTCTCTTTTGATATATGAATGAATATTGGGCAACCAAATATTTTGAGATGTCTTACCTTTGGCTTCTTTCCATTGAACATCTCTTCCGGGGTCTTGAACCCAAGTGCACTATGGGACAATCGGTTCTGTACATATACAACTTCCATTGCTTCTTCTGCCCATAAGCACATAGGAAGATCTTGATCATGGATCATAGTCTTCACAGCTTCCATTATCGTTCTATTCTTTCTTTTATCTACACCGTTTTGTTGAGGATTATAGGGAGTAGTAAGTTCCCTGTTGATCCCAACATCTTTATAGAAGTTCACAAACTCTTTTGAGATATATTCTCCTCCATTATCTGACCTGAGTATCTTGATCTTTCTTTTAGAAAGATTCTCTATCAATGCTTTGAATTCCTTGAACTTGTTGAACACTTCATCTTTAGATTTCAAAAAATACACCCAGGTCTTACGAGAATAATCATCAATAAATGATACATAGTATACATACCCACTAATGGAGGATGATGGCATTGGGCCACACACATCTGAATGAATGATTTCTAGGACTCCTTTTTCTTTTCTTTCTCTCTTTGAAAAAGGGTTCTTGATGTTCTTTCCTTGTGCACATCCATTGCATATGCCTTCATGGTCAACCTTGAGTTCTGGTAAACCTGTGACCACTTTTCATATGTATGGTAGCACCTTGTAGTTGATGTGAGATAATATTCTATGCCAAAGTTCACATGAGTTTTCAATGGTGTGGTTCATGGAAGCCTTTGAGTGTCCCTTTAGTTTATACAAGCCATTTTCTTCACTTCCAATGATGATTGCTTCATTTATGGTTTCTCCTTTAGCCCACATAAGAACTTATCCATCTATAAAGGAAACTTTGAAGCCTTTCTTTTCTAAAGATGAAATGGAGAGTAGTTTCTTTTTCAAACATGGTACATATAGTACGTCCTTCATCTTTAATGAATTACCTGAATTTAGTTTGTAGTTTGATTCTCCCACTCCTTCGATGGGATATTGGTAATCATCGCCAAGTGTCACTTTCTGAGAAAAATTCTTTTCTGAAATACAAGAGAGAATGTCTCTTTGTCCCATCATGTGCTTGGATGCACCACTATCAATGAGCCAAGTGTCCTCTCCAGGTGTTGCTGATCCTGAGAGGGACGAGATTAAGACAAGGTCTTTAATCTGCTCTCTTATCATCTTTGCGGGTGGCTCTTCATATTTGACTGTATGCGCATGGCACCTCTTATGTTTTCTCTTGTATTCTTCTTGTCTGGATGGACATAATTTATTAATGTGTCCCATCTTGTCACAATGGTAGCATTGTACAGATGAGTAATCTCTTTCCTTTCGTTGTCCTCTCTTCTGAAATCTCCTTGGATGAGATTCTTTATTGTTGAATTTGTTTGGTGGTTGAGGCTCTTTATGAGTCTCCTTCTAGACATAGGGTTTCTTCCTTCCTCTTTTGGTGTGAGTAGCTAGGGCTTGATCATCAAATCTTTCCAGTAGCACTTCATGGTTAGCTACTCTTGTTTCTTCTTGGATGGATTCTTCCCATAGACTATCAAACTTCAGTTTCTCCGTTCTGGCACATATCATTTAGATGAATGCATCCCAAGGTCTCGTGATAACATTTAGGGTCGTCATTATGAGTTTGTATTCGTCTATGGTGTCTCCAATCACTTATAACTCTTCTTTGAATTCTGAGATTCTGGAAAAATATTCCTGAATTGTTTCTCCTTTTTTCATCCTTGTATTCTTCAGTTGAGTTCTTAGATTCATCTTCTAGTTTGTGTTATTCCATTCATATAGTCCAATCAAGGAATCAAGAATCTATTTTAGAGTCTTATTTGATGACACATAAGGAATCCGATGGTCTTTGATTGAATCTGCAATGATTCTTTTGGCCCTGATTGTGTCCTTTTGATGCTTGGCTTTTTCTGCAGCATCGTCGGGTTCCGGAATTTCTCCTTTGACGAATTTTGCTAATTCATTCTCTTCAAGAATGAGTCCAATCCTATACTTCCAAGCATAGAAGTTTTCCACACCTTCTAGCTTGTCAACAATCTTAGTGCTTGCAAACATCTTTTACCTGGAGCTAGGAAAATGACCGAAAAATGAAAATGCTCAAAATCAAATTCCGAACTTACCAGGAGGTGCGCTTGGTTGAGGTGAGTAGCTTGGTGTGTTTGGATCTGAGAAAATCCATATTTTTCTCCTCCAAACTTGATCTATGGATTTATGTTACCTCTGGTACTCTGGTACTTCTGGTACTTATGGTACACTAGTTTTCTGGTACTTCTAGTACTTTGTGAAACTAGGGTTTCACTTTCTGGGAGATCTGGCCACTGAAAAGGTGCGTTGAAGGTGCCAAAATGATCCTTGAGGGAGGGAACACTTTTCTAGATGGTTTTAGGGCTAAAATACCTCACAAACAAAAATCCCTAATTTGCATGTATGGCAACAATGATGGTTTTCACTTTTCTCTTGTGAAAGATTCTCTCTTTAGCTTGGCTCTGATACCATGTTAGTGTTTAATCCATTATTATGGTTCTTTTCATTTCAATAGATAAAAAAAACATAAGACAAGATCACTGAGAAATACACAATCACAAGAGACACAACATTTATCATGGGAAACCCTCTAGGGGAAGAAAACCCAGTAAAACTTCCTTATTATAGATAGCCAATACAATGCCAAGAGATAACTCAAGAAAATTCAAAAATTCCTCTCCTAAAAATGCACGTCTCTCTCTCTCTCTTCTCCAATTGTTGTTCCAGAACTTTTCTCTCAATGAGCAAGTGAGTGTGTGTCTAAGTGAGGCACTAGCCTCCTTATTTATACAAATTTGACACGTGTGGAAGTGTCCTTTCACTAGCAGGGTCGACTTCTTCTTCTGGGTGGTTATAACCACCTTTATTATATTATGGGGCCTCTTAGCTATATTCTGGGGCCAACTTATTCTTTTGCCTATTACAATTACATTATGACCAATACGCAAAATGGGATTTGGTCCTTTTACAATAACTGACATGATCAATCCATAATGGGGATTGATCCAATGAATAATATATCAATAATAATCAGAATACACTTTGCAAATACATTATTTCAACAATAATGTCGGGCTCTGTGCTAAAAAACTAGTTTCCCACATCCATGGAGGCACCATGTGGATGGATAAGATGGTTCAGATATATGTGGCATTGATTTCCAAGATCACATGACTGCCCACAATCAATGCATAGCCAGAGGAATACCTAGATAACAAGGTGCGCAAGAAATAAATAATAGAGCAGGTTAAAGCGCAGTTCGACACTACTTGAGGAAATAGAGGAATTTTCATAAAGGATATCAATGACAATGGGACAAGGTTCACCAACAAGATGATGGCTTATAAAATTTTGAGAAAATGTTGCAGAGAGGAAGAACCAACAGGTGTTATTGCAGAAGCCACATAGTGCACAAAGGGGGTCATGTTTAGCTGGGAACCATACATATTGAACCAGTTCTTAATAGACTGTAGAGACATGCAGGACAATGGAATCGAGTTCCATTACTCCTAGCTGATCATTTTGATAACATATCAGGATGGAAGGAGCCCAAATTCTCTACATTTTTGGATAGGATGGGGAAGTGTTATGCAGCTAGACACAAGTTCCTCTGGCAGAACAAGGATAATAAGACACAACAAGTGAATAATGTATTTTTTTCAATGTTGTTGGAAGATATACAACAACGCAAAACGAATGTGTGGTGCATACCAATAGAGGTAGTGTAGGAGATAGATGGGATAGACAAGGTCAAGGCGTCCAGTCATCACGTATGGATCCAAGTTGCCAAGGATCCAAAGAAAGCATGGATAGAGATGAAGTACTCTGCCACTAGAGAGGAAGTGGAATGGATTATCAAAGACTGGCCTGCATAGTGACAACTAATAGTAGAAAAAATAACCACGATGACATGCACTATGCAATCCTTTATGCCTAAGGACAAGGATGAAGGAGGTTCTTCAATGAGAATAAGTAGCATGACCGATAATTCTAGAAAAATACAATGCAAACCCAACCAATCGGGAGCAACACAGTACCAAAATGGCCAAGGAGGACACCAACAACAACAAGGACATGAAGCCAACCACAAACTGGGAAGAAGGATACTTCACAGGATGGAGAAGAAAGAACCCAAGGTACAACAAGAGGGGCGTAACCCTAAAAAATAGTAAGGAATCCCACGCAAGAAAAAGAGGCACGCAAGAAAATAAAATATAACACAGAGGACCCAGACATCACCCTGACAGAGGTCGATGTGGAGCTAGTCGCATATAAGGTCCAAGACAGGGGTGAAGAAGTGGTCAGAATTACAGAGGTGAAACGGGAAGAAATCATGGAAAATCTCCTAGAGGTCCATTAAAACATACAACAATTACAGAGCGAGGCAGGATCACATGCCAACGCACAACAACAAGAAACGATATAGCGGCCACTTGCGTTGAAAGGAGAGGAGATAGTGAAGTTTGTAGTCCAGGGAAGGGAGACATTTTGGTAACATGTAAAATGATTAGACTCGATTAGGAGACTGTCCAGAAACCCCTGGAGGAGGTGAAACAAGTGGAAATGGTCATGGCACAAATACCTACCAAGTAATTATAGGGACTCCAAGCCAGTGTCATGCAATAAGTACAGTCCAGGTCCCGAGATGATGCAACAAACTAGAAGGTTGGTAGAGGAGTCATTGAAATGATTCAGATCATATGCGACCAACTGATCATGAAGATGGAGGAGGAGAAAGAACGGACGGATAATCTAGAACAAGGATTACCAATAGTTTATGCTTGCATCCCAAACAATGTGCAAGCACCAGAGAAAAGCATAGAGAAGAAGATCAATCTGATCTAATAAAAAATTTACCAATACAAACAATATATTGAGGAGATAAAGGAAAGGCTCAACCCTATGACTCCTTCTGAGGTCCAAGAACAGAGAAAAAAATAATCTACACTCCAAATAGTTGAGATGGAGAACCAAGAAAGGGAAGCAGAAGAACTGTTCGAAAGAGCCACGCAGTTATGGACAATGCTGGAAGAAGACGATAAGGTCCAACAGTTGGACCAAGAAGAAGAGACAATCAACACTGCCATATAAGAGTTCAAACAAAGGCAGAAGACAATGAGCATCACAGAGCGCTTGAAGGGCTCTCAAGACATGAAGAAGTTGTAGACAAAGTTGAAAGCAATGGAGACATAGAAGAAAGAAAGACAAGAGGAATTGGAAACCCTCCAAGAACAAGTAACACAGGTGATTTCACAGTTAGAGGATGAGAAGACAAGAAGAGCACGGGCACAAGCAGAGTGAACAACATTAATGGAGGAAATAACAACGAGGACAGTAGAGGATCTGACAAGAAAATCTCCACATATGAGAGAGAAAGGAAAGGAATTAGCAGCAAAGTTCCTGAGTTTGGACATGGAAGTGCAGGGAGCGCACACTACCTAAGTGCCTCGAGACGAGCCACATGTTAGTGTTGGGGTGATCCAAAATGGATCCAGGAAGGCCTAAAAATCAAATTTCTTGGAATTGTATGAAACCAAAGCCATTACATCTGGATCGTCACATTGATTCTGGCCATATAATATTTTTCACAAATGGACGTCGTATGCGAAAGATATCACATTCTGACCAATTTCCTAAACATGCAAAAAGTCAACAGGACGTACTACTGACATCAACAATGTGACAGGAGATGTCAGCATGAAGTCATGATGAAATCATCATGCTGACATGGAATCACCAAAAGGTTACATGTGTCACCCAAATTTGGCATTTTTGGGCTAAGTTGGCAACAGTATGGATTTGACATGTGGCACTGTACAAATGACATGTGGCAGTACATACATGACGTGGCCCAATGACAAACTGACACATGGTAGTACGGATGACAGTTGAGATGTACATAAGCTGACATGGAAAGGTGATAGGGTTGTATGGAAGATGATGTGGCATGGTGACTATGCTATATGGAGGTGACGTGGCAAGATGACTGGGCTATACAAATTCTGACATGGAAACTGACTGGACATGTGACTGGGATGTATGGCACTGACATGGCAACTGACTATGCATGATGACTGTACAATGACTGTGTGTTATGTATGTATCACGAGGAGACACATGGACCAATTAGATGGTGCCACATGGCACCCCAGATTTAGCTAATGTTGGCTGGGTCAAAAATATTTGTTACCCGCAAGTTTCAAACCCTCGACCTCTATGGTCGCCAATGGACTAACCTCCTTGGCTAACCACATGGGTGAGTTTGTTGCTTATTCATATACCTGGCCGAGTTATATTTAAAGTGGTTATGGAAAGATTTGTGGGGTAAATCCTAGTCAATGGGGGGCTAGCCCGTGACCAGGGGCTGCAGACTAGGGGCCAAGCCAACAACAGGAAGGCGCGTGGAGTGTAGGGATTTTCCACATCGGCCATAGCCACATGACTGGGACCAGGAATCAAGGGGGAAAGCGTGCGACTTATATCCCATGGACACATGGACCTACTCCATATGACCAGGAGCATGGGAATAGGGGGTTGGCCCTGAATTTTTCCAAATGTGGGTTTTTTGACCATATAATAAAGATTTTATGCTACTTTAGCCTATTTTTAATGGATTTTAGCCATTATTGGGAGATCTAGAGCTCGATTGGAAGCTAGATGTTGGGAGGAAGTTGGGAGATTGATACCAAATCCAAATCTATATAAACCAGGGGTTCTTAGCCACATGAAGGGAGGTTCAAAACAAGAGAAATTATGAGTAATTTAAAATCCAAAGACATTTTTATGCAAGGAATCCATTGAGGAGGGCAACTTTGCAGGTCAATTCTAGGAGCAACGCTAAAAAAAATCCAATGTCGTCAGTTGTGTTGGATTCTTGAGGTCGAGCAAAACACAACTAGACACATTTGTAATCCTTTTGACACTTTTCCGATGTACTTTTGAAGCATTGAATAGAAATAAGAAAGCCTCACCCACTGAGACAAAGGTCTAGAGATGTAGGCAATCTTGTTGAACTTCGTTATCAACTTTGTTGTTATGATTTGTTGTTATTTTTGCTTAAATTATGATATGCATTTCTTATTATGTCTACTATGATATCTCATTAATTTTGTCTTCTTTCATCAATTCGTATTTGGTAAATGCACTCATGCTTAAAACTTAACCAAGTCTTTAAAAGATCATTTCAGATCAAGTGGTATCAAAGTAGGTTGACGGTTGGTCTTTGAGTTTGCATGATTAACAGGGAAACGATGAATCATGGTGAAGGAAAGATTGTATAAGTGGATCCTAAGTTTGGATTGAGAAAGAGGACTTCTCAAAGTGAGGAGATGGCATCGGAAGAAGGCATGTCTCAGAACGAGATCGAGTTGCAAAAGAATTTATTCGCCATGTCTGAGATGGTAAAGGTCTTATATGAGGATTACTTGGAATGGAAGAGGCCTTTCCAAGGGGAATCTTCAAAACAAGACAAAAGTGAAGAAGGAGAGGATCCTCCTAAACCTCCTCCTTCACCTCCTTGTTCTCCATCAACTTCTTCTTCTTCAAGTACAAGTTCCAAATCCACCGCAAGAAAACATTCCCATAAACATAAACATGATATGTCTTTACTTAATCTTGATGTGAAGTTTGAATTACCCATGTATGATGGTGAAGTCAATGCTGAGAGACTTGATAACTAGGTCAGACAGATGGGAGTTTAATGCAGTGTGCAGCAAATCAAAGATGAAGCAACTCAAATCAAATTGGCATCACTTCATATTGCAGGCACAAAACTCATCTAGTGGCAGAGTAAGTTGCAAAATGGAACACAACAAGTGGGTAATGTATTTCCATCACGACAAGATTTTTTTTTTGCACTTAGAAAGAAATTTTATCCTTTGGGTTATAAAGATAATTCTTTAATTGAATGGAAAGTTCTTAAACTAAGAAAGGGAAAAATGGTGCAAGAATACACAGATGAATTTTGTAAGATGACATTAATGTTAAACATTCCATTACATACCCAACAAACTCTTATGAAGTATATAGGAGGTTTACCTACACATATTCGTAACACTGTATTTATGTTTGGACCTACTAATCTTGATGAGGTTTTTGTTCAAGCAACATACATTGAAGCAGGGAAAACAAGAGTTAGTGTATCAGGGGAATCATCTTCAAGGAAAGAGGACAAAATAAAGGGGAATGGCAAGAAAGCAAATTCAGTGACAAGAAGGGAAGAGAAGCTCTCTTGCAAGCATTGCAAGAAAGAAGGGCACAATGATGACCATCGCTGGAAATTGCATTTAGAGAAGAGACCAAAGTGGTTCCAAGAAAGAAAAGGGAGGCAAACAGTTGCAACAACAACATGACCAACAAACTTGGGATATGATTAAGTTGATGAGACTAAGATCACAACAGTTGGTTTGACAAGTAAAATTGGTGATGGACATCATTCTAGATGCAAGTTGTTTCACATAAGGGT
>ML795490.1:0-15086 GCA_009831015.1 Picea engelmannii | reverse complement strand
CAAAATTTTTACTAGCATTAACTAACCTCTTCATTTGCCCTGCATTTATGATTGATAAATTCATCTTCTTAGTGTGAGCTCTGACAACATACTCAACCCCATCTTTAAACAAATGATACTTATTCTCCTGATGATAGAAAATATCTTTCCTATCATACAAATACGGGCTTCCCAACACAATACCACATATATCCAACGGAATCACATCAAGCTCTACCTCATCAACGAAATTTACAGTTATAGCAAACCTAAGTTTACACTTCCTGGTTACTTGTAATTTAGCATTATCAGATATCCAACCAAGAGGGTATGGCTTAGGATGTGGACTTGTTTCCAACTTAAGTTTCTTAACAGTCTCTTCAGAAATAAGATTTGCTTGTGATCCAGAATCAAATAACGTGTCTATCTTAGTATGTTTTGAAACAACCCTTATATGAAAAAGTTCAATTCTCATTTTCTCTTGTTGAGTTACATTGACATTACCATTACTTGAAGAGCTAGTACTTGCAACATAATTATTATCTTGGTAACCCATGGCTGTGATCTTCGTCTCATCACCAGAATCTGAACCTAAGTCTTGTAGAACAGTCGCAATAGTCTTTGACTTCCCTTTGTTGTTTTTGCCAAACTTTTTGGGTCGTCTTTCAGGATGAAGATTCCAACAGTGATCTTCATCATGGCCATCTTTTGAACAATGTTTACATGTGAACCTTTCTCCCTCCTTCTTCACAGCAGCATTCTTCCTGCCATTGCCTTTGAATTTCTTCTTTCCCTTGTATCCATGGCTGAATGTCTTCTTGAAACCCTCATGAGTATCGTTCCTTCCCCTTGCTTCCAAATGAGTAGCCTGTACACAAACTTCATCTAGATTCAAAGGATTAAACATGAGTATAGTATGCCTCAAATAACTATGCAAAGCACCAATATATTTGAGCAAAGTTTCCTGTGAAGATAAATCAACTCCCAAAACCAAAGCTCTTCTCCTAAATTCCTAAGTAAAACTTTGTACATTCTATCCTTTAGATTGTCTAAAATTCTACCATTCCATGGTTGCCTTTTGTTTATATGCCAATGGATAAAATTGTTTTTTAATTGTTATAATGAAATCATTCCAAGAAAGAAAAAAAATTCCATGCTTTTTCATTTCCTCCTGTGTCTTAGATTCCCACCAAATAAGTGTTGAACAATCTAATCTTAATGAAGCAAGATGAATTTTGGTTTCATCATATTGAATCTTTTGTATTCTAGAATATACTTCAATTTGACGTATCCAGTTATCTAACTTTTCAGCGTTAACTTCTCCATTGTAAATTGGCAATTCAAATTTTATATCAAGCTTTAATGATGGAATTTGCGAAGGAGTTTTACCATGCCCCTTTAGAGAATTCGGAAGATGTTTCGAACTGATAGAAGAAGAAGAAGATGATGATGATGGAGGAGGAGAGGGTGGTGGAGAAGAACCATTCCCTCCATTTCCGCCTGGAGTTTTGTCACCACCGCCTCCCTTATGCATTGAAGGGTTGGAGCCTTCACCCTGCGACAATATGTTTCATTCCATCAAGATATTCATCATATCTCTCAACTCCATGACAACCTCTCTAAGATCTTCATTTTCAGCCGGAACACGTTCATGACTTTCTGCATGAGCCATGCTTGGTGAATGTCTCTCTGAAACTTGCGGTGAATGAATCTGCTTCCTCCTTGTCGGATAAGAACTTGGCTCCAAAAGTTGACCTTCTCCTCTTGTGAGTTTCAACCTTGTGAGAATCAGAAACAAAAATAGCAAACAATCAAGTCTTCAAAACCAGTGCTCTGATACCAACTTGATCTAAAAATGAAGAAGACTTGAAAAACTTGAAAATTATTGCAAGTGAAATGTTATGTGTTTAAAGAAAAAGGATCAGTTTGCAACACAAAAATTAAAGGATTACTTATGAAAATTACACATAGACAATAGCATAATCATTGAACATAAACACATAAGCACAACAATTGATAAAGGAGTTCACCCCTCTTATGGGATACATCTCCTGGTCCAGCTTCCAATGGATCATTATTATTAATTGCTTAAAAAGTTCTCAAAAACATGTCTTACAATGCTCAAATGGACAAACCGACTGCTCCAATGGCTTCAGAGTGTCCCAAAACCCCTGTCTGGGCTCTTTCTGCACCTCAATCAGTCGAAAAATGAAGAAGTTAGGCCTCCTGGAAGTTTCCCTCTTCAAGCTTGTTGTCTCTACATCTACAAAACGCACCCTCCTTGATTGAACCTAGCTCACACGCATTATATGGCGTAAAAACCCAGCACCGAGCGCAACGACGCCAATGGTGCAAACCGTAGAATGGTTAAGGATGCACCAACCCCTAACTGCCTCGGCACCTGGGCGTATGGCGCATAAAAACATATGCTTGGAAAATAGGTGGTTAAGTCGTTACAACGGATGTAACCTCCCCACGCTCCGGATTAGGGTCATATGCCAATAGTAAAAACCGTGGGCTATACCAAACCCCGCACACCAACAACCGCGCACATACATATTAATATGGTCGTATGTTCATATAATAGGACCACGGGTCAGGGCTAAGCCCCGACCCGACCCCCCTTTCCATTTAAACAACAATCAAAACTTAAATATATATGCGTTGACATACATAACAAGGCACATGGCGTAACCCAACGGTTGGTCGGATTTTGTTAAGACTATGCAGTGTGGGAGGTCCGGGGGTCGAACCCCACGGACTCCAAACATTTTTACATAACAACCACACCCAAACAATGAGTGACACGTGGCGCCCATGGATT
This sequence comes from Picea engelmannii, assembly GCA_009831015.1. Taxonomy (NCBI): domain Eukaryota; kingdom Viridiplantae; phylum Streptophyta; class Pinopsida; order Pinales; family Pinaceae; genus Picea; species Picea engelmannii. Next base: position 12,283 of record ML795490.1, on the reverse strand, counting down.
GGGCCACATGTCCTCATACCATTGGCCACCAAAAGACATGTGTCGCTCCCGGATTCGACAATTGCTAACCAATAAACATTTGCCACATCACCACTGTATGGTCGTACGATCTGTATGGTCCTGCCACGTCAGAAAGTACGGACTGTACGGACTGGTACAGTCAACATCAATTTTTTTTTGCCTATTTGGCTTGACGAACAGATCGTGATATCTTCTCCATACAAAGTCCATTTGACAACATAAATATACCGCCTGAATCAGGAAGATGAGACGGACGCAATGGCACTGATTTCGTTGCATTCCGAGCACTTTGAAATTTGAGAAAAAATTGATCCCCTGATCACTTTAGCTCTCTATTCACTCAAAAATCATTAAGTGTCAAGCTTTCCCATGCTTTTCCCTCTTTATACACTTGGTCATTAATGTTCTACCAGATTTTTCAGTTTTTCCAGTCATTTGCATAGTGTCCAATTTTCCTATGCACGATAAATTTTACTTCTTGTCGAGCTGGTTTCGACGTCTGTTGCACATGACATTTTCCAATTTCCTACCAGTCAACCAACTTCCTCGTCTTTTTGTATTTTTCTGATTTTTTTACTTTTTATGTATTTTTGTAATTTTTGTTTCCTAATTTCTACTGTAGTACACTATACACATGGCTTCCTTAATGTCTTGCTCTTACTGAGAGTTAGTATGTAGATTGTCCCTATACAGTTTCAGTTTACTTCCATTCATCAAAACCTACATTTATTTCCCTTTCAAGTCCTTTAGCTGCACAGATCCTCCATCTGTGACATAGATCACTTCAAATGGACCCATCCAATGCATTTTGAACTTACCAGGATGGTGAAAAAATTTGTTTCCCCCCTCCCTCCTTATCTCTTCTTCTTGATGTGTCTATCATGCCGGGATTCGTTCCTTTCTTTCTGCACCTCTTGGTGGAATCCTGCCAGAATCTGATCTTCTTCCAGTTCCATAAGTTGACTTAACATTTCTTGTACTCTGCCTCATTCTTCCATATTGGTAATTGATTCCATGCATAGACTGGGTACCAAAACTTCTAATGGCACCGCTACTTATTTTCCATACACCAATATGAACGGTTTCTGTCCCGTCAACTTATTTCATGTAGTCCTGTATGCCCACAATACTACTGGTTTTTTTCAATCTCAATCATCTCTTCTCACATTAAAAATCTTTGTCAAGGAATTATACTATCCTATTTTCCTGAGGATGATATGGTGTACTCTTTTGGTGATAGAATTCAAACTCCTCAGTCATATCCTGGATGGTACTCTCCTTGGTCACTCATCACAATCCTGAGACATCTGAATCTTGTAATCAACTGCTCAAATAAGAAATGCACTTCTTTTTCTATGCTGCAATCCTTGACTAGTGTTGAAACTACCCATCTGGTTAAGTATTTTGTCGTAGTAATGATGTATCTTTCTTCTGACCTTCTTTCTAGTGGATTAATAGGTCCGAAAAAATATATTTCTCACTTGTCAAATACTTGAAGAGTTACTTGGGGTCTTAGGGGCATCTCACCCCTCTTGTTGGGTTTTCCAACTATCTGACATACATCACAGTTCTGGAAATATTCTTTTTCATACTTATGAATTGTTGGCCACCATAAAAATGCACGCAATAACTTCTACATGGTAGCATTTCCTGGATAATGTCTTCCAACTATACCTTCATGGGATTATGCTAGAACCATGGGTCTTTCATTTTCCATCACACACCTCAAAATGTTGTATGTGCCCAACTTGTATAAATGACCTTCAATTAGTTGATAGTTTGCTTCTCTAACTACCAGGTTTTTCTTTTGTGCAATACTAAACTCCTTTGGTGCAACTCCTGTGCTCAAGAATTCAATGATATCAACACAGTACTCATCAATTATTTGTACTGAAAATAACTGTGCATCAAGGAAGTTGTTTTCTAAGTTAGTAGGTTCTTCTCCATCAGTTATCTTTGATAAGTGATTTGGTCCTCCATTCAATTTCCCTGGTTTAAATATTACTTCAGAATCATTTTCCTATAACAATAATATCCATCTACAAATCGTCCCCCCCAACACTAGCTTGCTGACTAGATATTTTAGGGAAAAATGATCTATGGGCATTTTAAAGTGATTTCGCAATAAGTAATGTCTGAATTTCTACATTGCATACACCATGTCTAGACCTTCACTTTCTATTGTGTTGTAATTCTGCTATGAGTCTGATAACTTCCTGCCTACAAAATCTATATGATGAGCTAAGTCATCTACTCCTGGCTGCACTAAAATTGCTCAAAGTGCTATTGCTTATGCATCTACATGCACATGAAATGTCTTTTCACAATCAGGAAACACTAAAATAGGTGTTTTCACCATATTCTCCTTCAAAGTATCGAATCCCTGCTGACAATCCTCGTTCCACTAAAATTTAGTATCCTTTTTCAACATCTGTTCCATCAATGCAGTAATCTATGCATACCCATTGATAAACTTCATGTAGTAGCTTGTATGTCCAAGTATGGCTCTTAACCGATGCACTGACTTTGGTGGTGGTAAGTTCAAAATTACAACAATATTTGTAGGGTCAACCAATAACCCTTGTATGCATACCACATGTCCTAAAAATATCCCAAAGGGTGTGCTAAAAGTGCATTTCATGTTGTTTAATGAAATATGACATTGCCTACACATGTCCAACATTAGTCTTAAGACTTATATATGATCTTTCAAAAGGATAAAAATAGCCCAGTCATCTAGATATACTTCTAAAAATTTATATATGAAATCTTTAAAGGAAACTATGACCACCCTTGAAAATATAGATGGTGCATTATTCAATCCAAAGGGCATAACTGTATACTTATAGGATCCCCATTCTGTATAAAATGTAGTCTTATGCCTATATTTTGGATCTATTTTGATCTGATGATAACCTGAGAATCCATCTGTGAATGAGTATGCTTCTTGGCCTCCCACATTCTCTAATACCTCATTTGTAAAAGGGGTAGGGAAAGGATCATGTAAGAAAGAATCATTCAATTTCCTCATATCTACACAAATTTGTATTCCCCATTTTTTCTTTTCATGGGCAACCATGGGACTGATCCATTCAGATTCTTCCACTGGCTCTATGATACCAACTTCTAGCATTCGTTTAAGTTCTTCTTTCAATTTTTGCTTATACACTAGATTCAACTTGTAAGGTCTCTGTCTAACAGGTATAGCAAATGGTTTTATGGGTATCTTCATCTCACCCAGCTCACTTGTTATTACTTTCATATCTATAAAGGTTATTGGAAACAAGTCACTGTAGTTGTGCAGTAATTATGTTATCGTTTCTAGTGTCTTCTCATCCTAGTAGTCTCCAATGTTGGCTATTTTATGATTTTCTTATGTCGCAATGTTGACTTTATTGACCTTAATTGGTGCAACAAATGAATTTGACTCCAAAGATGGACCTTCCACCTCTCTCTCACCTTCAATATTTGTTATCTGAATGTTACATGTATCATCTTCTTCTAGTGCTTCCTCTATGACATGATAACATGAGAGTAAGTCTTTGACTGTTTGTCTATTCTGTTGTTGATATTATGTTATAATTTCCACCTTAGGTTCCTAAAAAAATATCATTCCCTTTATTAGCTTCATAGAAAATCGATATTGGGGTTCTCATGTTCAAATGAGAAAGTTACCACAAAATTTTATTGTAATATTTTATTCTGTAGTGCCTATATGCAGTTCCTGTTCTATGTATCGTTTCCATGGTATCCCTTCCAATGTATGAATAAAGTAATGAGTCCATTCTTCTGGTGGTTTCAACCTCCATTGTGTTGTGCATTTCTCTATGTGCTAATCTGGTCTTCCTCTCCCATCATATTTCTGCAATCTATTATTCCCCTGTTCTATGCCAAATCTAATGTGCATTAACCTTTTACACTGATACCGGTCTTGAATAATTTCCTTGTGCGTGCCCCACCATATTTCAGGTGTTTCCTTGAGTGAAATATCCATGGCTAACAACCTATGATATTCCAAAATGTCTTCCTCATAATTTGTCAAGAAGTCTTCTAAGTTGTTAAAACTGTCAAAAGTGGGGGGTTCCTTTACCTCTGTATCAAACCACCTTACTACTCACTCTATTCTTGCACACCTCCTTGTTGAGAATTCATGTAGTCTTTATTCCAGTTTTATAGACCTATCTCAGATTCTGAGGCACAAGATGTAATGCTTCTCCAGCTAAGTACCCCATCTGCAATTGGGTTGATATAATATTCTTCTCACACGGTAGTCCTATATAACTGATTTATTTCTTCCAAGTCCAAACATGTCACCTCTACAAACATTTCTCCTTCTGAGTGATCCAGTGGGGAAATCAATCTATATTCTCCTGATTCAAAAGTAATTTTCCGTGTCTTCAGTTTGATCACAACCCGATTATCAAATTCCTAGTCGAGTCCTATTAATGTTCGGTAGGGTGTTGTGCCATCTATTATTTCTATAACTTCAAAAAATTCCACAATGCGCATTCCATCCAAGTCTACTGTTACACCTTTAAGTCTTCCAATTGGTAATAATATATGATGATTTTCCAATTTCAATTGGACATGTGAACATCCTAATGTGGGTTCCCCCATACACTGCCATGTCTTCTTACCTAAGACATTCATTTCAAATCCTAAATCAATTATGACATCTCCCATATTGAAATCCCTAATGTTGGCATTTAACCTGAATTCCATACTGGTTCTTCTTCTCGTATGGAGATGATTAACTGTATTCTATTCTAACTTCCCTTCTACTTCTGTGTTGCATATTTCTAGCAAGTTTTGTAAGACCTTAATGGATGATGGATCATTCAATAAATTTACACATGAATGAAAAAAATTCTTTAGGTTACTTACTTTCTCTAAAGGTTTTCCTTTGCTAGTGTGATCCATTGAGGGTGGAATTTCGTACAATGGTGGATCTTGACCTTGCTGCGTAATTGATGTAGATGTAATGTTCTCTTTTAGAATCTCCTATCTGGCCTCCTTAATTGTCTCCTTTTCTTTTTGCACATAAAAATGCTTGCGTGGCTTAGTGTTCTTCTGGACCCACTCTTGTTGATATGGATCATGTTTTGCTGCATCAACTCCTGTCTTGGCTCCTCCTTGAGTAACTATGTTAATATTCTTTCCATCATCCCTATCTTCTGGAAAAATTCACTAGACATTCTGATTGTTCTAGTTCTTTTTTTCATGTATTTTCCCCAATAATGTTGGGTAGTATTATGTGTCATGGTCTTTTGTGCAACAATACATACATGTCGCAAGTGGAAGTGGATAGTCTCGTTCATATTGTTCTAGTTATTTAAAATTATGGCAGACCACTGGCCCTCTACCTTGTCCAAATCCTCGTCTTCCCCGACCTCCACCTATGAATCCACCTCTATATTCACGTGATGCATTGTATTGGGGTATTTGGTTATACTGTGCAGTATTATACTATGGTTTTGCGAGATTGAATTGTGGTTGCACATTATTGAACTACAGTGCATCTTGTCCTGTCATCATCTATGCTTGCATCCTATAAGTATCTGAAGTTCTCTCTCTCATCAATTCCAACGTTCTATAGTCCTTGTCATCATGACCCACTTATTTGAAAAAACTACAGTAAGAACTTTTTGGAACTGTATTATACTTCTGCATCATTGGACAATGATATGGATCATGCCTGTGTGTCTTACAAATTTCACACCATGGCCCTCCTATTGGCAAGGGGTTTGGAACCCCTGCTGCCAGGTATTGCACAAAGGTTGGACATTCATTCTTATGGTGTCCTTCTGTCATGCATAACGTACACCAAACAACTTCTCTCTTCTCTTTCCATTTGTTCCAGTTCAACTGAAATGCCATATTATTTAGATCCTTTTTCATCTCTTCTATTGTTGAATATGTTTGCTGATACTGGTTTTCTTCCAACTACAGGGCTTCTTGCAAATCCTCTTCTTGAGTTTGGAACTTTTGTTGTCTCAAGGCCAGATAGTTCAAGTGTGGTAATAGTGAGTTCGCAAGTAACTGTGTATGTTGCATGTCAATAATAAAGTACTTCAACTTAAATTTTAGATGTTTGAACCATTGATCAAACTCCTAGACAGACTCTCCTAGTTTCTACCTGATCTCACACATTTTTTTCATGTACTAGTCTTCTAAGCTTGGATTCTAAAATTCATTTAACAACAACTTTTTCACCTCTGCGACAGTATTTTGTGTTCCTTGTGGACTATTTAAATCAAGGCTCATGTACTAGTATAGTGCGCAGTCTCTCAATGTTATAGCTATCTGCGCCACTTTTGTATCCTCATCTATGACCTGCTTTTCTTCCCAGATCTTTTCACAGATGAATAAATTCTTCTAAGGGTCCTCTGATGCCTCACCAAAAAAGACTGGTAATATGATAGTGGGATCTACTCCCACCATTTTGAATCTTGTTGAGCTACCACCTCTGCGCGGTGTAGATAGTTGACTACTAATTGATGAAATTGTACCCCCAATTTTTTGTCCTCTCCTGGACTCCTGACTTGTTGCCCCTCTTCTACTAAAAATTGGTTTTCTAAAAGATGGTATTCCTTCAGGTGTATTAGTCACACATGGTGTTGTACGTTCCACACTAACTTTGATCTAGACTGGAGTTTTGCCTTCTGTTCCTAACCCTGTACCTCTTCTTTTCCTTTCATATGTTGTGTGTATGGTTTCCTCAATATTCTTCATAGCCCTAAGATCCTCTACCTCTTCTCCATCGCTCTCCAAGCCCTCTTTTTCGGCTATGGACTTCTTTTTTCTATTCATATTATATTGGTAAGGTCTACCAGTACACATCCTTCTAGATTTTTCCATTATATTCTTTGTCTGGTCCTCATCCATCATGATTGGTTCTATGGCCTCCTTCTGCTTCCCCTTATCTAGCTCCCTTTCCATATCTTAGACTCTTTTCAGTGCTTCTCCTTTTCCCCCATGCATGCAGTGAAGTTTAGTTGTCTGATTCCATGGTCATCATGCCTTTTTCATATAATAAAATATTTATGGAAGTATAAAGTGATATTATGTACCTACCTTTGGGTACCTTTAGAAATTCCTTCTTTAAAGCAGTGTACAAATTCACAGCATCAACTGCAAATTCAGTGATAAACCCTACGATAATATTGTCTAACCAAAAATCTACTGTGCACGTAAATTTATTATTGACTTGCTGCAACTACATGATCTCCACAGGATGCCACTGTAAATATATTATCGATTTTTTTTCCTTCAACAACAATAGCCACTCCTGCAATAGATGTGGAAATTCAAAGAAAAATACTTCATGAAAGTTTCTAAAAACATATTTGTCAAGATATTTGTGTGGTGTATATTTAGGTTTTCTATTATCCTACAGCACAAACGCGAGTTCCTTTGTCCTTAACCATCTTTCAATCTCTGCCTTCGTTGGATTTCATTTAATGATCATTCCCTTCTATGCTTTCATTCTCTGTGTTTTTCTTCAATAGAACCCTTCCAATATATCCTCTCCAGTCCATCTCGGCAATGGAACCATTTGTTAGATGCTTGGGCTGACCCATGTTCTGATCTCAAAGGTTTCCAAAAAAACCCTCAAACTATTGGCCCTTCTGGTAAACCAGAAGGAAATGCTACACACAGAGTGCACAATGCAGTCTAACCTGAGATAGCTTATGGGGGATTGCAATACTCATATGTCTATAGTCAGGGAAGGGATTGGGACTGTATTATGTTCCTTTTCCTCATGCATCAACATTATTATCCATTCATCTAAATCTAGTATTCATTCATTAACCAAACTATGCAAGCATGTTGTCATAATCTAAGATAAACATTCATTCTTTAACTGATAAACAACATAACAATAGAACAACCATTCATACACATTAACACAATAAGTTTACCATGGTTCACCCCCCCTGGGGCTATGTCCACAAAGATTTGTCTCTTTTGCTCTTTTATTCATCATTCTACAAAATATGCATTGCGCGCATTACATTCTTCAGTATTACAATAAAAAAGGAGGGTAAGTACCCTCTATGAGGAATAATTTACCACACCATGCTCCACAACATGTGATGTAACCCTCAAAAACCTGCTCACTAGCTTATTCAGACCAAACTATATCTCCTTAACCAACTAATCAACCCTACTAGACCTCCTAGGCCTTTATTTATACTATTCTATTGGCTTATAGCCATTACATTCACCTCAAAAACCATAACCCTAGCATGGATAGGTTCTCCTACATCCGCGCCATGTTGCTTTTCCTCCATCTTCCACATGCTTATTTTCTTTCATCTCTTGCATGCTGCTTTTCCCTCATCTTCTGCATGCTTCTTTTCTGCCACATATGGTGCGTGCTCCAAAAATAGACTTCTCTTTCCCAAAATAGACCTACGTCCAAAAATAGGCTTCTCTTTCCCAAAATAGGCATGCACCCAAACATAGGATTTTCTCTCCCAAAATAGGCCTATGCCAACAGGTGCAAAGAAGGAAATGCCATCCCTTGGATTATGCAAAATGATGGGGAAGAGAGCTAGGTGGTTGGAATTGTTGTAGGAGTAATGTCACTATGTTTTAGTGGGTAGTTGATTTGTTTACAGTGGACTATAGACACCCATATGATCCTTTCCATCATTGTGGACTCATAGTCCTAGCTCAGGGGTGACTTGCCGCTAAGAGAATTGGAGAAACAGTCTATAGTTAGGTGGAACATCCTTTGATCCAAATTTATGCAGGAACACAACATAATACACAAATAAACATGAATACAAATATGAACAAAAATAACACTTCATTTCATTAATATCAAAGAACTGAAATTTGTTTATAGACATAATAGAAATAAACTAGCTAGAGCGTTGGTAGCTTATCTATGAGAAGAGATGTGGCGGCTACAGGCCTCTGAACTCTATTTTCCAATGAGGTTTGAAGTACTATATGTTATTGAGAAACAATGGAGACCCTAAACATCCACAAAACTAACCCTAAGAGATGAAACACCAGAATATGGGCCCCATCGGGGTAAATTGGTACATCAATTTCTCAGGGTCATAACTTTGGCATACTATCTCCGTTTGACGCATATGATACATCGTTAGAAATATCTATCCGAGGAATACAAATGATGACATAAAATATCATGGTTTGAGCTATACTAATATTCATCAGTTGGACCATGCCTCAAAAAACGTCGTTTAGGGCCTCAAAGTGGCTCCAGAAGTTCAGGACCCAAAAAACTGCCAAAAATAGTAAATTGTGCTACAATTAAGGAAATTGGAAAACTGAAAGAAACAATGGTGGGGGTCCAAGTGGAATATGCGAGTGACCACCAATATCCACCTACATCATTCCTCCCCCCTTATGAAGAAATGGTCCCCATTGCGTTGAGTTCCTCCATGAGATGAGGAAACTTCTTCTGAACTTGGTCCCTGGTGAGCCACTTGCCCTAGTGAAAGAGTTGGCCTGCTTTGACAACTTGATATAGATGGATACTATGTTGTCGGGTGTTCTTGATTTGTGTGTCCATAATCCGATCAGTTTTGGATTGTTCCATGCAATCCGGGTTTAACTCTGTTGGTGTGAGTTGTTCTGCTATGTCATATGTGATCCAGATTATTTTCGACATGAAATGAGAGCAGAGATATAATAAAGAAATGCATAGAGATATCATGTATATCCAATCATATAATATAAAAGTATCAGATATGAAACCATAAACAAAGATATACAGTAATACATGATTTTTATTAATGAAATAAATGTACAGAGACTGTAAAAATACAGAGTGAAAGACTCACTAGAATGGTGGCATCTTATCTTTGAGAAGAGATGTGACGGCTACTCGCATTCGCAAGAACATGATTACAATGAAATTCTGAAGGAATTTTTACAATAAGCAGGAATGACAAAAACCCTAGACATCCAAAAACCTAACCCTAGGTGATGAAGCGCCAAAAGTCATGTGGGCCCCGTTTGGGTAAGTTAGTACATCAACTTCCCAGGGTCGTAACTTTTGCATACGATCTCAGTTTTAGGCATATGATAGCCTGTTGGAAAGGTATCGTCGAGGAGATTCATTTTAGGCACAATATCAAAGGAACTACCATATTTTGAAATCCTATTTTCCCAAAAAACATCATTTAGGGCCTCAAAATGACCCCATAAGTTAAAACCTACTAAAAATAGTAAATTACCAAAATTGCCAGAAAATTGTTTTGAGCCAGCTGGAAAAGGTGGGTGGCCATTGATATCCACCTAGATCAATATGTGTCCAATAGAGGTGGAAAGTAAGGCCAAAGGTGGTCCACATTGAACACTAGGTGCAAACCAAGGAATGGTAGGATACTGATCTCGAAGGAATTGTCCTTTACAGCCTTGGTGATGGTGTATGGCCCATATCGAAGCGGGCGAAGCTTCTGGTGGGGTCCATCAAGATGATCCTTCTACAAATGTAGCGACACTTTTTCGCCCACCTAGAAGTTGTGTTGCACCCGATGTTGATCATGCCACTGCTTGTACTTGGCTCTGTCCAATATGTCATGAAACTGTTGGCAAATGTTTTGAATGCGCTCAATAAAGTTGTTCTCCTTGGTAGCTTCAGACTGGAAATGAGTCGAGTTAGCCTGAGTAGCTGCAAATGGTATGTCTACGTCAATGGGACATAGTGGTTGGAATCCCAAGTCCACCAGAAAGGGGCGGTAGTCGGTTGAGCTATGGAGGGCCTGATTATAGCTATGTTGTACATAGGGGAGGCTCTCATCCCATGTGCATTGATTCTTTGAGTTCTACATGTGAAAAATGTGCATGGTCATCCTGTTGATGACCTCTATCTAGCCATTAGTTTGGGGATGGAAAGTTGTGGACTTGGTGAGCTTGGTTTCCAACATTGACCAGAGGCTGGACCAAAATGTATTGAGGAACCTGTTGTCCCGATCTTAGTAGAAGGAAGGCCCGACATGTATTCCATGGAGATGGATTCCCAAATTCGACTAGGGGTAGGCAACGAAATATAGAGGCCTTGCTTCTTGATGGTCGGTTTGGCAATGGTGCAGGCAATGCGGGATTTGATGTACTTCCTGACATCTTGTCGAAGGTTTGGCCAATAGAAATACTTCTGTAGTTCTACCACTTTTTTCTTGAACCCGAAATGTCCAACGACTCGACTATAGTGCACTTCCCAAATCAGCTTGGCATGCTCGCTCGAAGGAACACAAAGGTGTCCCAAGTGACATAGTAATTCATCCTGGAGGTGAAAGTTTGGAACTCGGTTACCCTCCAAGAGCGTCTTGTATGTGTGGTTGAAATCTGGATCACTCTTGTAGAGAAGTGGCCAATCAGAAGTCTCGTTCCCACAAGAGTTGAGCATGGTGGTTATCGCCACAATCGGTGGTCGGCTGAGGCAGTCTGCAACATTACTGGTGTTGCCCTTCTTGTACTTGATGTTCAAATCAAACTGTTGCAGATATGTGGACCACCTTTTATGGAAATCGTTCTGCAATTTCCCTTGTGTATGTATGAACTGCAGGGGTCGGTGGTCTGTGTGGATGATCATTTCCTTCCCCAAAATGTAATGCTTCCATTGCCGACAAGCCTGCATAATGGAATACATTTCTTTTTCATAAGTGGGATACTTTCAGACTGTGTTGAACAATTTCGCACTGTGATATGCCATTGGATGTCCCTGTTGAGTAGGAACTGCCCCAATAGCATAGTCAGAGGCATCTATCTTGATCTCAAATGGTTGTTGCAAGTATGGTAATGTAAGCAATGGGGAACAACATAGGCGATGTTTCAATTCTACAAATGCCTTATGTTGATATTCTGACCAAAATAATTTTTCTTTCGCTCCTCCCTTGGTGACTTGACTCAAAGGCCAAGTGATATGAGAGAATCCCAACACAAACCTATGATAGAAATTAGCAAGACCTAGAAAGTTGTGAAGCTCTGTTAGAGTGGTTAGGGATGGCCAATCCCAGATGACATGGATCTTGGTTGGATCCACATGCACCCCACGCTCATCAATAATGTATCCCATATACTGAACCTGGGTCATGCCAAAAGTTCACTTCTCCAAATTGGCACACAACTTGTGTTTCCGCAGTGTTTGGAGGACCTGTCGGATGTGGTGGAGGTTATATTCCCAAGTCTGGCTGAAGATCAGGATGTCATCCAAGTACACTACTACAAATGAGTTGGTGAATGGCCACAAGATGTCATCCATCATCCTCCAGAAGGTTGC
>ML795489.1:447040-474390 GCA_009831015.1 Picea engelmannii | reverse complement strand
AAAGTAAAGTGACAAAGTCAAGGTGGATTATTTAAATAATAAAGAGAAGTGACAAAATCAAGAAATGATAAAGTAAGGTGACAAAATCAAGAAGGAATATTTAAATGATAAAGTATTGGAGAACTTTCTATTTATGGAAAGTTAGGAAAATAGGTTAAGAGACCTAGAAATGGGTTAAGTGACCTAAAAATGGGTTAAGTGACCTAGAGGATGTAAGTATAAATAAGATAGCAATGATCTCTTGTAGATCATCCTTTTTGTGGATCAATGGAGAGCTTCTTGTGAAAATATCTTTTGGAGTATTGGTGGAGAGCTTCTTGTGAGAGATTCTTGAGCATTTTTGGTGTGGAACACTTGAGCATATTGAAGATATATAGGTTATTGAGGTAACCAAAGGATATCTAAGCTGAATTTCAGAGGGAAGGTGAAGAAAAGAGGGCCAAAATTCAAGGGAGGATAAATTCTTTTCATGATGCTTCCTAAGGTATGTTATTTACAGGTCATCTCACCATTTTCGTAATAACTTTTTTTCTATAATGATTCAGACCATGAGATTGATATGCCATTGAGGAAACCTATCCAAGTAAAAATTCAGCTTGTGATTCATTGTATTTTTGGAGATACACTCCGTGGAAAATAGGGTTTGTGGCTAGTCCTGAAACTAGTCTAAAACAGGTGTTCCGGGTAAAAACATCATAACTTCTTCATAACAGATCCAAATTTAGTGAGACTAATTGTATTGATTAGATTACAGTCTGTAGTATGTTATGTAATAGTTTTAGATCTATTTAACAAATATTCTTTGCGGGGAACGCTCTACAAGGTCTCTCTCTAGAATAAGCCAGAATTCAATAAGGTATGCCATTTTTTCTATAACTCCTTTTCTGAGAGGTTCCAAGTAGTGACACCTGGAAGAATTGCATAAAACACATTGAAGAAAATTTTATATCAGTTTCAGATCTTTATTCATTACAGGTAAAAAGTTATGATTATTTCAAGTTAGGGTTGTTGACTAATCCTGTTAGGGTCCTAACCCGCACATAGGTAGATCAATATATTCGGATGTAATAAAGGTCAATATTAATAAAGCCTTTCAATAAAATAGAATAAGGAGGATGTAAGAAGACCTAATAGAAGCTTCTGCTTCTAGAAGGATCTTCCTCTAGATGCTTCTCTTGATAGACATATTTAGTATAAATAAGGGTCAAGGGTATGAAAACCCTAGCTTGGAGATTATTGTAACAGAGTGCTGCTCGACTTAAGGTTGCCCCCTCGAAGAGTCCCATGAACATTGCTTTCTGAATCAAAGTGCTATTTCTGTTGTTGTTCTTATATCATTTATGTGTTATTGTGGAGATTATGTTGGTTATATTACTGTTATTCTGCCATTTCTAACATTTTATTTATGTTCTGCATATTTCTTATATCTGGTATCTTGCAAGTGGTATCAGAGCACTTTCCTTGGCAGAAATCGTGTGAATTTTTTTTTCAGGGTAGAGACGTATTCCGACGTCTTTAAGCCACAGAGGTCCGTCATTACGTGCATAAAATCGTTGTTGAGGGATTCATACACACAAGAAATACAAGTGGTTCTTAAGCGCACATCTATTGGCCACCCTTGTAACCCCTGTTGGTACCCCTTCGAGTGGTAGCGCATCATACATCACCTGTGTATGGATCGACCTAGATTTCCTGAAGCCTTCTTTAGATAAACCTATCGGCCGTCGGATTGCTATAGTGTCACCGAGAACAACACTTGAGAAGATACTCTCTAGTACCTAGGTAGTTGGGTAGTATGGCTAAGGGTACTATCTATCCTCCTTAGTTAGTGCCCTGAGATATTGGACCGAGTACTACTGTTGGACCTCGCACGTATATCAGAGAGCTATAGCACAGGGCAAACCCTTTGTCTATAGAAGCCTTGAATACCTAACCCTTGGGGGACAGAAACATAAACAAATTAAAACAGACAAGATCTATTGTTGTGAAACTGTGTTCGGGTTGCCAAGTAAATACACATTTCTTTCTGGTTAAGAATTTGGGGATTTCATCACTGCAGTATTCTTCAGACCGGAGTATAACTCCGCAGGTGTAAAAAAAATTCTAGAAATTTTTTCACCATTATTTGAGACATATTCCATTGGATTCATCTCTTCGTCCTTATCACATTCATCCATATCATTTTTTGACAAAATTTTTGACCCCGCCTGCCCCTTTTCAGTTCACCCATCCTCATGGCCCATACTCGTAGCCAAGATCTAGAAACTCGCTTCAACACCTTGCAATCTAGTTTCCTCGAGACCCAAAATAAAGTGAAACAACTCAGCGCTACTGTTGCCTCCATCGATTCATCCATCAATACAACCATAAATACAACCATGCAGTCCTCAATGGAGGAAGTCAAACAAGAACTGACCACCTAGCTTGAATCTATCTTTGCATCACTCTGTACCAAACAGAAGATCCCTATAGATGACCCTTTCTCTGAAGCACCTCTAAAGACCGAAGGCGAACATTCCTCCCATTTCCATACCTTTCAGGCCCATCATTTTCAATGTGACCTATGCCTTTCGCAGGTGGATGTCACCAAATTTGATGGCTCGGACCCCACTCGTTGGGTAACCCAAATGGAACATTATTTCTCTTTATATGGCATTACAGATGACTTGGCCAAACTCTGGTATGGTTTTCTTCATCTAGATCAAGAACGTTGGCAATGGTGGCAATGGAGAAAAACTTCCCTTCAAGGGTATATTGCTTGGACCCAATTTGTGACTGAGCTTTATGAATGCTTTGACACGGACACCAACCATTTGGGCCATTTAACAAAGTTGAAAAAATTAGGAATAGTAGAAGACTTCATAGCTGCCTTTGAGCTCCTGGCTTTTCAAACAGAGGGCATGACTGATGCTTTCTTTCGAGAGTGTTTTATCAGTGGCCTTAAGGAGGATATTTGGGCCCATGTCCTCATGGCTCGATCCTCAAGTTGGGTGGAGGCTACTAAAAGAGATAAACAAGCACAACAGGTTGTTTCCTCTCAAAACCAAAAACCCTCCTTTATCCCTTGCCTTAAACCCATCACTCCCACTACTCCCTCCGCCCCATTAAAGATCCAAAAATTGTCCAGGGCTGAAATGGATGAACGCCAACTCAAAGGCCTTTGTTACAATTGTGATGACAAATATTTCTCGGGCCACAAGTGTAAGGAACAAAATCTTTTTATGGTCATCTCTAAGGATATTTCAGAAGAGGATGTTGAAACTCCCCTTGTGTCTGAGTCACCTGAAATCACTAACATAACCCCTCCCTCAGACCCTCCCGAAGTAGAACTCGTCATTTCCCTCAATGCTCTCACTAGCTTCTCCGCTCCCCAAACTATCAAGTTAATCGGTTACATCAAGCATCGGAAGGTCATCATTCTGGTTGATAGTGGAAGCACCCATAATTTTATTCATCGCCGCATTGCCCAAGAAACTTATTGCTACATCCATGCTATCAACAATTTCCAAATCATGATTGCCAATGGTGGTTCCATGAAATGTGGAGGGCACTATGAAAATGTGCATCTCCAAATCGGTGACTACCACCTAAAATCCCATATATTTGTTATCGACATGGGTCATTGTGACATTGTGTTGGGTGCAGACTGGCTAAGAACTTTGGGTCCCATTCTCATGGATTTTAAGGCATTAACCATGCAATTCGACCAGGAAGGCCACCACTATAAATTCCAAGGCATCACTGCTGGTTCACTTGAGGTCATTAGTTCCCATCGCATGGAAAAGATGCTCAAAAAAGGTCATTCTGGTGTCATTGCCCAACTCCATGCCATACAAGCAATAGAGACACCCTCGATGTTGCATGACCTCCAAGCCCTCTTTTCTAAACATCAAATGGTATTTTCCACTCCCCAAGGACTCCCTCCTTCCTGCAGTGTTCATGATCATTCCATTCCCCTTGTACCCAGAAGCCTTCCTCCCAATATCTGTCCATATCGCCACCCCTTTTCCCAAAAAAATGAAATTGAGAAAATGATCTAGGAACTCCTTAATGTAGGAGTTATCCGCCCTAGTACGAGCCCTTATTCTTCTCCTATCGTCATGGTCCTGAAGAAATAAGGTTCTTGGAGAATGTGTCCTGACTTTCGTGCCCTCAACAAACTGACCATTAAAGACAAATTTCCCATTCCTATCATTGATGACCTCTTGGATGAATTGAGTGGTGCCCAATTCTTTACTAAACTTGATCTTCACTTGGGCTATCACCAAATATGTATGAAAGAGGCAAACATTCCCAAGATGACCTTTCGCACTCATGAGGGCCACTATGAGTTTTTGGTCATGCCCTTTGACTTGTGTAATGCCCCCTCCACCTTCCAAAGCCTCATGAATCATGTCTTTCATCCCTTTCTTTGTCATTTTGTCTTATTTTTCTTTGATGATATCCTCATCTATAGAAAAACCTAGACAGACCATCTTACTCATGTGGATCAAGTTCTCCATCTACTCTCTCAACACCAACTTTTCCTGAAACAGTCTAAATGTGCTTTTGGTGCCTCGGAAGTAGAATACTTGGGTCATCTGGTTGGAAAGGATGGCATCAGGGTGGATCCAAAAAAGATTGAAGCTATGAAAGACTGGATGCACCCAAAGACTCTCAAAGCTTACGTGGATTTCTGGGCTTAACATGGTATTATCGCAAGTTTGTTAAGAACTACGGAAAGATTGCAGCACCTCCCATTGCTCTCCTAAAAAAGAACTCTTTCACTTGGATGACCATGTGCACCACTCCGGTTCTGGCCCTTCCTGATTTCATAAAGACCTTTGTGCTGGAATTTGATGCCTCCAGGAAAGGAATCAGCATTGTCCTTATGAAAGAGGGTCGACCTTTGGCCTTCACCAGCAAGCAACTATCTGAAAGGAATCTAGGAAAACCCATTTATGAAAAGGAAATGTTGGCTATTTTGCATGTCATTGATTTGTGGCGCCCTTATATCTTGGGGCAACGCTTCCAAATTAAGACCGACCATCAAAGCCTCAAGTAATTTATGTAACAACGCATTTCCTCCCCAGAGCAACAAAAATGGGTGACTAAGCTCTTTGGATATGATTATGAGATCATTTACAAGAAGGGAAAAGACAATGTAGTGGTGGATGCATTGTCCCGAAAATATGAAGAAGAAGGATCCCTTTTTTCTCTTTCCTTCATTGTACCCGATTGGATCCAAGCTGTGCACCAGGAATGGCTTCAAGATCCCAAAAGTTTGCATCTGATCCAACAATTGCAAACCAATGCTCCAGCTCCCCCAGGGTACTCTTGGCTCTAGGATGAGCTTCGATACAAAGGCCGTTTGTATTTAAGTAAACAATCAAAGCTTAAATCCACTGTACTTTCTGAGCTTCATGCTACACCCACAACAGGGCACTCAGGGTTCACCAAAACATATGACAGGGTCAAATGTTCTTTTTTCTAGGATGGTATGAAACAGGACATCCATAATTTTGTCGCTGAATGTGAGGTGTGTCAATGCAACAAGGGAGAAATAGTCAAATCTCTAGGAACACTACAACCGCTTCTGATTCCACCTACTATTTGGAAGGATATCTCTATGGACTTTATTACCAGCTTACACAAATCGGGGAATAAATCAGTCATAATGGTGGTTGTGGATCGCCTTTCCAAGTATGCTCATTTCTGTGCTCTTCAACACCCATTTACTGCATCCACGGTGGCTCAAATTTTCATGGACCAGGTCTTCAAGCTTCATGGCATGCCGCACTCTATTGTTTATGATCATGACCCAACTTTCACAAGCAATTTTTGGCAAGAACTGTTTAAGCTACAGGGCACCCAATTGCATCTCAGCATAACTTATCATCCCCAGACTGATGATCAAATAAAAGTTATCAACAAGTGTTTGGAAACATATATGAGGTGTTTTTCCTCTGAAAAACAACATCAGTGGGCTCAATGGTTACCCCTAGCTGAATGGTGGTACAACACTTCCTACCATATAGCTACTCGCATGACTCCTTTTGAAGCAGTATATGGATGGAAGCCACTTTTAGTTCTCTCATACTTACTAGGTACCTCGAAGGTCTAGGCAGTTGACCAAACATTTACAGTTCGAGAGGATATTCTTCGTACCCTTAAAGAGAACTTGGTGATGGCACAAAATCGCATGAAGCAACAAGCAGATCAAGGTCGCTCTGAACATCAATTTGCAGAAGGGGATCAGGTGTTTCTGCAACTGCAACCATACAAGAAAACTTCCCTCAAGGCCGAGCATGGTCAGAAGCTAGCGCCCAACTTTTATGGTCCTTATACAGTTCTCAAGCATGTGGTACAAGTCGTATATCAGTTAGATCTACCCAGTCAGTCGAAGCTACATCTTGTTTTTCATGTTTCATGCTTAAAGAAGGTGATTGGAACTAGGTGCCAAATTCAAACCAACCTTCTAGATTTAGTTGAAGAAGGATCCATTTGGCTACAACCAGAAGCAGTTTTGGACCAGCGTGAGCATCGCCTGCATCATAGAACCATCAAGGAAGTGCTCATCCAGTGGAAAGATATGACTCCAGCAGATGCCACTTGGGGACCAACTACCATTCTGCAGCAGTTTCCACATCTCAAGCCTTGAGGACAAGGCTGTTTTTAAGGGGGTGGACATGTTAGGGTCCTAACCCACACATAGGTAGATCAATATATTCGAATGCAATAAAGGTC
The DNA here is from genome assembly GCA_009831015.1 of Picea engelmannii. Lineage (NCBI taxonomy): Eukaryota > Viridiplantae > Streptophyta > Pinopsida > Pinales > Pinaceae > Picea > Picea engelmannii. The sequence goes on along the minus strand of ML795489.1, from coordinate 467,664 downwards.
AATATTAATAAGGCCTTTTAATAAAATAGAATAAGGCAGATGTAAGAATACCTAATAGAAGCTTCCACTTCTAGAAGGATCTTCCTTTATATGCTTCTCTTGATAGACATATTTAGTATAAATAAGGGTCGAGGGTATGCAAACCCTAGCTTGGAGATTATTGTAACAGAGCATTGCTCGACTGGAGGTTTCCCCCTCGAAGAGGCCCGTGAACATTGCTTTCTGAATCAAAGTGTTATTTCTGTTGTTGTTCTTATATCATTTCTATGTTATTGTGGAGATTATGTTGGTTATATTACTATTATTCTACCATTTCTAGCATTTTATTTCTGTTATGGATATTTCTTATATCTGGTATCTTGCAAATCCAAAACTAGTCATGGTTGAGACAAGCAGTTGATGAGTTGGCACATACATGAGGTGTATAGTTGATGATGTTGGTACATATTGATTAGTCATTGTTGATTATTAATTGACACATGATTGGTATGTACTTGGTACATGGTTGGATGCACTTGTTTATGGTACAGGTTGATTACAAGTTGTTTGGCACAGGTTGGTGCATGGTTGATGCACTTGTTTATAGTACAGATTGATATCTGTTGAGGATTGTTGCCTCGTCTCAATTGGTGTTGAGAATGTAAACTGAGTCTTGCATATAGAGCTGGTGCTCTTGTAGAGTTGTACTCTATTCAGTTGTTGTTGAAAAACCCCCAGATTGAAGTCCATAATAAAAAGAAAAATTGTACATACATCTTGCGTTGTTTTTGTTCCTTGTGGAGATGATTTGTTGATGATATATTGTTGATATATGTTGCTGATATGTATTCACATATACCTGATTATAAATGACAGCAATGAGTAATGAGTAAATGTTGAATGTTAACTAAGGAGTTTTGTGTAAGAGGGAAGTTTTGGGAAAAACATCCCCANATATATATATATATAGACAAAATTGATTGATGATTATGGTTTCCATCTACTAGATTAATTGTGATTTATGGGGCCTATAAAATTTAATTAATTAATTCGATTTATCATGTCATTTCTATGATTGAATAACTAGGATACATAGGAAATGAAATGTTTTAGTTCCTAGGTTAATAAGTTATGGAATTCATTTTTATTACAATTGTTTTGAAAATTAGATTTAATGTATTTGTAGGCCTTGAGTGCTCAAGAGAAAGTTGTTTTCATCCTCTAATTTATTCGTCTTGCATATTTATGGGTTCTTTTAGGTTAAGGATTTTTTTAGGCCTTGTAGTTTCATTATGAAGCTTGTAGGAATTTGGTCTTATCTTTGCAATATCTATTTTCTTTTTTGAGTTGGCAACCATATAAATATAGTTTTGGTCTCTTAACTTGAGGTTAATGATTTCTTTGTAGAAATACAACTTTATCTTATTCTTAATATCTTTATCGTTCCCCAAATTCTCTTTAAACTTAATTCATGTTTTTAACAATGTTGATATCATGGATGACACCCTCCTCCACTATCCCCCAATGGTTTAACCAAGAAACCACATCTCCAGTCCAACCTCTTTTGAGCCTTGAGTGAATTTTACTAATGTTTGAAGTAATGATAGGAAGTATCTCATTCGTCAAGTTAATTAGCATGTTCTTGTACATGAAGTACTTAATTACCAATGGTTTGTTTGACTAGGTTCATAGTTAATGCCCTTACATAGGATACTTTATCTTTGAGGAGTTTTTCACTCTATTACTATGGTCATGGGCCACTTTATCAATGAGTTGCATGCCCATTGCCATTTCAAGATAGAGATACATGAGTTGTATGCACATAGACATTTCACGTATGTCACATTTAACAATAGGATATGAAAATTTGATTGTAATCTTAAGGCATTGAAGTAGATATGGTGCTAAGATTGTAATTTCATGGGAAATTTGCTTTCAGCTTCATTAAATGTTGATTGAAAGTGGGCATTTGTACAAATGTCCACCTTCACCCCCCACCCTCAAGAGGGTGGGAAGGGGAGATGAAGGTGTGCATTTATTACACATCACATTGTTACTATATATGAATTTGCATTTTCGATGGGGATGGGAGGTGAAGTTGAGATTTTGTTACACATCACATTGTTACTATAACACCCCAATTTGGAAATTTTGAACTCATATTATGATGCCACTTTGAATTAGCATTGATGGTTACAATTACTTTGAAATGATTCATATTATGTGTCACACATTGTTAGTTTACTTATCATTTAGGTGTTGTAGATTGTTATTTTTTCATTATGGTTATTACTATGTCGATCATACATATTATGTGTTGCACATTTTGATTTGTTCAGTTATAATTTGGAGGTGTCGCACATTGTTATTTGTTCATTTATGTTTTGGAGGTGTGACACATTGAGATATTATGTTATTTGATATTATTCGTATTCCTTTGTTCATGATGGATATAGTTTGTTTTGAGACCTACACTAACATTCTTCCACTACTGGGAGAATACTAAATACCATATTACTGGGGACATGTGATTTCTAATATGTTTTTAGGTGGTTAGACTGTTCTTGGATCACTTGGTTCTCATGAGTTTCACTAATTTTCATCAAATATTAGGAGTAAATGATTAATTGTTGGTTGTTGAGGACAGTGCATTTCCAAGGAATGAAATATCTTGCTCAATACCCTTGTTGAGACCTTAGGATGTCCTTGGGTATCGAATTAACATGGATTTACATGATTTTATGTCTTATTTATGTGAAATAACTTTGTTAGGGTTTAATTCTTGGAAGGATAATAATGTGACCATGGAAATAGTCACCATGAGACCTTGTGTTTAGACTTAACCCTAACTAACTCTCAACCTATTTAAAGGGGGTGGGATAACACCTTTTAGGGAGTTAGACCTTGTGTGTGAAACTGATTACTTATGACAACTTATTGGGGATTGTGATCATGGAGTTCTGCATCAATATTAATGATAATTGGGGAACCTAGTTTGAATGAGAGTAGGCATTACCATATCCCTTGGTGGGTAGATGGGGCTTGGACATATCAAATCCTACAAGAGGTGTATCTCCAAGACCTAGTAGTGTGGGGACATTGTAGGATTACTAAAGGTGTTTTCACTATAGTTGAGGAAGGGTGTTTTTCCTTTCCATACCCCTATGAGGACCAGGTGTTGATAATTGCTTGAGATTGAGATCCAAGTGTGGGGGGTACTTCAAACATCATTGATTAGAAGGCTTGGTTTGCACCAGTAAGTGGACTACTCAAGTGATTAGACATCAATTAGTTCTATGGTTTATTTTCTTCTAGTGTTATTACTGTAATATAATAAATCTATCAAATTATTTTTTTATACATGTTTCTATGGATAATTTATAGTTGTTTAAAAGATGAGTTAAGTGTTTAATTTCACCATAATAGAACTAGGATAGTATGATGTTCCAAGTTGTTACAAGTGGTATTAGAGCACCCAACATACTCAACTATTCCTCTAGCACTGATAGTAGGTTGGATATGGATAGGTGCGAATGAAAATTTATTTCTAGTACCATGTTTATTCCTTCATAAGAAAAACAAATCTTACATTTAGGTTGTTGGGAATACATTCAGGAATGGAAAAAAAACTGAGCTAAATCAAAATTACAAGTTGCACGAGCAAAAAAACTTGAAACTATAATCATTGAAGTAAAATGAAATACACAATTACTCTTGCATTTTAGGAATAATAGTAGATTATGTTATAGGCTAGTTTCTTTCTATTTTCTCTTTACAATAAATGAAAATAGGTTGTATATTAAGTATCTCCATCTTGTTACAAAAATATTATGTAGATAGAAACCAAGGATGTAGGGTATAAAATAGAAAATATAAATAAATAAATAAATAGAAACTGCAATTCAATTTTTCCATTAGGAAATTAGGTGAAAATAACCCAGTCACATAGCATATGCAAACAAAATTGTAAGCCTAAAACCAAAATTGTTCAAATTTTACATATAAATAACTTGGAGAAAATTAAAATTAGAAGGTATAATTGGAACCCTATTTTGGACTTTCATTAACTATTCATAACCAAGTACATAATAGAATTGGGAAAAATAGTAAAAATTACTAGTTTTTTAATTAAAAAAAGGGTTCTTATAGTGCTCGTACATACCTTAGAATAAATATTCAAAATTGTTTCTTACAACCAAACTCCATGCATAACCTTAACTTATATAGAAACCCCAAAAGACAAGTTACATATCAAACCTTTCTAGCAACTCTTGTAACCCTAGATATCTCCCTAAAATTATAGGTAAGTATACTTAGATTTGAAATGAGATTTGAACCAAGATGAAGCCATCAAAAGCCATGAAAGATAGATTATGGTAGGAATAGTCCTTGAATATATTTCATGATATGTGGGATGATATAACCTACCTTAACATTTTTGTTTTAGAATCTTGGAATTGTATCCTTCATTTGGAGATCCTTTTATCATTTAACACAAATATAGGAGTTACATGGAGGAGTTCAAACATTCAACCAATAGTGGAGTCATAGCCACATGAAGTAGTACTACACAATTGAGTTAAGAGGTTGACAATTGAAGCATAATGCCTCATACTAGTAGGAAACCATTAGCAACATAAACCTTTGTTAGCTTTGGGGGTTACTCCAAATTGTTTTTCACCCAATGCTAGTCCCTTAGTGATGCTTCATGGAGATATGAATGGATTTGTTTGGGTGGATGCTTGAAATTTGTTAGAGTGCTATCGTGGTTCCTATTCCTAAGAGGTTTTTACCCTAATCAACATGATTACTAACCCATTAGGTACACTTAATGGGTGAGTTGGTTTCCCAATTAGGAGAGATACATGTTATCGCTCAAACTCTTGCTAAGGGAATGTTTTACCTTGAAAAGGAGAGCTTGGGGAAATGAATAAGAAAACCACCTATTGTAACATGGATCAACCATAGAGAAGAATGAATCTGCAAAAGCTGATCACAAGATGATACAAAAACACTCCTGAGGAATTTTGATTACCGTTGACATGGATCAAGGAAACAAGGTAGTCATCCACTGCAAACTAGTTGCAAAGTTGTTGTCCAAACACGGTACTAGTCAGTCAGTCAACTAGACAATAATACAACAACATCCAGTCGATGAGTCGACTAAATAAGAATGCACCAATATAATTATTCTCTATCAATCCAATAATCTCTACAACTAGACAGTCTTTTTATTAGGTACAATAAACAAAAGCACAACTCCCAAAAACATATTTGAACATGGTTCAGTCTGTCTCAACAAATCCAAGAACATTAATTGGGTTTACACATCAATAACTTCAATTTCTCCCCCCCTTAAACATAGATGAAAATATCAACAATATATCTTCATCGAAACACCAGTCGATGGAAAATAACTAACCAAAATTCAATCGACAAATACATAATCATCTAATTGACTTCCATCTCTGGTCGAGTATCAGTCAACTTTCAAGTCGGGTCGAACCTGTGGCCTACCACTACAAAGTAATCAATAATAAAGATGAGCATTGCACATTTGTACAACTGACAATACACAATGGTAGGAACTATGCAAACATCATGTCATATGCACCCATGACCACTCCCCAATATAACCACAGTCTATTATGGTAGTTGGTACTGGTCCATGGTTCTGTCTTTCACATCTCTTCTACAAAGATCTAGAAGCATGATTAATATTCTTCTGATTTCTATGGCGAGGATGATGATAAGGCACAGAGTGTTGTGCTAGTTGATTAATAGATATAGGCTCAGGGTCTGGTGTACTTTCGGGCGTAGAAAAACCTGGTATATCAACATTAATGTCATCAACAATAATATCCTCTGCTTCTAGCATTTGAAGAACAACCATCTCATCAATTGGTTCAGTGATCCAGATTATTTTCGGCATGAAATGAGAGTGGAGATATAATAAAGAAATGCATAGATATATCACAGATATCCAATCAAATAACAAAAATGTATCAGAGATGCAACCATAAACACAGAAATACAGTAATACATGATTTCTATTAATGAAAGAAATGTACAGAGACTGTAAAAATACAGAGTGAAAGACTCGCTAGAATGGTGGCATCTTATCTTTGAGAAGAGATGTGACAGCTACTCACATTCGCAAGAAGATGATTTTACAATGAGGCTCCAAAGGAATTTTTATCATAAAGAAAATCCAAAACCCTAACCCCGGAAGATGAAAAACCAAAAATTTTGTGGACATCGTTTTGGGTAGTTTGCTGTATCAACTTCTCGAGGGTGTAACTTTGGAATACGATCTTCATTTGGGGCGCACGATAGCTCGTTAGAAAGGTAGCATCGAGGAGATTCATTTAAGGGGATCAATCATGCCTTCAACTATTATTGAGAAGCTCAATCCCGAAAAACCTTCATTTAGGCCCTCAAAATGGCCCCGAAAGTTAACACTGCTAAAAATAATAAATTGCCAAAATTGCCAGAAAACTATTTTGAGCGAGTTGGAAAAGGTGGGTGGCCACCGATATCCACCTGGATAAATTTTGAACGAGTTGGAAAATGTGGGTGGACACCGATATCCACATGGATCAATCCTCCCTCCTTAGGAAGAAATGGTCTCCATTACGTTGAGTGCTCGGGGGATAGGGAAAAGCATTTGTTGAATCTACATCTTGATGAGCTGTTTGCCTTGTTGGAGAAGTTGTGTTGCTTAGATTGTTGAAGGTTGTCACGAACATGTGGTTGGAAGGGTTGGACCTTTTTAGCCAGTTTGGCTACATGAGATGCCTGTGTGTAGAAGGAAGCTTTACACTTTGCTACAATCTTGTTGACCTGCTTCTGTTGGATAGAAGGTGCTTGGGTCAAGGTTGTAGTGGTTGCAGTATCCTTTTGTTCACCTGTTGAACAGATTGTGAAGAAGTGGAATTTTGTAGTATGAGATAATACCTTGTAGCATTGTTTAGGTGGAATAATATTCATAACTACCTCTGGTATTATGTAGAGATGACCCCCTAGAGAAACAATGACATTGCGGGGTCGAGACTCATAAACAACATGGCGCTTCCACATATTTGTATTTCCTAAGAGAACATCACAGACATCCAGTGGAGAAACATCACATAATACCTCATCCTTGAAGGGCTGGATGTCAAATGACAATCGACACTATTGGCTGACACAAAGATCTCGTCCCTGGCGAAGCCACCCAATGTTGTATGGATGTGGGTGTGGTTTTTTCGACAATCCCAATTGTTTGACAACCTTAGCTGAGATGAGGTTCTCCTGGCTTTTGCTATCAACAATAAAATGGAGCGGGGTCCCCTTCACCCACATCTGTGATTGAAAAAGGCGCTCCCCCTCTTCAGGATCTGTTGGTTCTTCTGGTTGAATTGCAACAGTCGCGACAATAGCAGTGGGGTCTGCGTCGATGATTTGTCTTTTACCAGTATTTTTAGAATTATATTTTGAATCAGGGTTCGACTCCTTTTCTTTGATCTTGACCACTAATGAATGTTTTGAATGAAATTCCTCAGTGTTGTGCCAAGGGATTTTGTGGAAAATGCACCATTTTTCTGTGTCCTTCTTTGTCTTCCCGTGACCCTTCTTTTCCTGTGGCTTGGACAGGTTTTCAGGAGATTGTTTATTAGGGTCATCTTTATCATACTTTGGTTATTGCAGATTTGCAGACCCAAACTCCCATTTGTTCTGGTGCTTAAATTTATGCTTGATTTTAACAGCATATCGATAAGTAGTACCGAGTGATGAGATGTCCAAAAAATCCATTTCAGTTTGGATGTATATGTGTAGAGCCCCACGGTATTTCAGAACCAAATGTCGTTTAGAGTCTTTGATATCCAGCTTCATGCGCAAGGTATGGAAGGTATTGGTGAACTCCAGAACTGCTTGGCCCCTCTCTTGCCGCACTGTGGTCCATCTCATGTACTAGTCCTCATAGTTGCCAACAAGGTAATACTGTTCCTTTACTACATCCAAAAAAAAATCCCAAGTGGGCTCGGCCCCATATATTCCAGAATCCTCTGTGAAACTTTTCTCCCAGTAAGTTTCCCACCAATGTTTGACATGGGGAAGATCTTTAAGGAGTGTGAAGGTGATCTTTTCCCTATCGGAAAAATTATGAACAGAGAAATAACCTTCTAACAGATTTAACCATTTTTCTAGGGCATCTGCATCTATCTTACCTTCAAATATGGGAATATCAAAATTAACATGTACCTTGGAAGGAGAGTTTCTTCCAAAGTGTTTGTTTGATGAATATGTGCCTGTTGCTATAGGAAAGCATTGAAGAATGTGGGAAAGATTCTCCATCATTTCGTCCCTCTGTCGCGTGAGAGCTTGCTCAAGCAACAGATTGATAGGATCATATGCTCCATCATTTTTCTTTTATTCCACCATGGAGGGTTTCTTGGGTGTGTGAGAGTGATTTTCTTCAAGAGAGACAAGCTTGAGACCCAACTTGCTATACTCGGACCTCGCCGGGGACATGCACTAAAAAAAACTATCAAGAGCAACCTGCTCTGATACTACTGATCTGGATTATTTTCGGCACAAAATGAGAGCGGAGATATAATAAGTAAATGCACATAGATATCACGGATATCCAATAAAACAAAAGAAATGTATTAGATATGCAACCATAAACATAGAGATACATTAATACATGATTTCTTTTAATGAAAGAAATGTACAGAGACTGTAAAAATACAGAGTGAAAGACTCACTAGATTGGTGGCAGCTTATCTCTGAGAAGAGATGTGATGGCTACTCGCATTCACAAGAACATGATTTTACAATGAGGCTCCAAAGGCATTTTTATCATAAAGAAAATCCAAAACCCCTACCCCAAAAGATGAAAAGGCAACAGTTTTGTGGACCCCGTTTTGGGTAGTTTGGTGTATCAACTTCCCGAGGGCGTAACTTTGGCATACGATATCTGTTTGGGGCGTACTATAGCTCGTTGGAAAGGTATCATCAAGTATATTAATTTAGGGGGATCAATTATTACTTCAGATATAATTGAGAAGATCGATCCTGAAAAACATTTATTTAGGCCCTCAAAATGGCCCCGGAAGTTAAAACTGCTAAAAATAGTAAATTGCCAAAATTGCCAGAAAATTGTTTTGAGCAAGTTGGAAAAGGTGGGTGGCCACCGATATCCACCTAGATCATTCAGTAGATTTCTATTCTATCAAATCAATCTGAACTCCACCTAAAATGAACAAACTTCCATGTTTGTAGCAAGGGTAGGTGTAGGCAAGGAGGCAACAACAACATCATATCCAAGACCTTTTCTTGGAGACTTTATCCTAGGATTAATAGGAGAAAAAATACCATGTTGATTCTTCCTGAGTAGTCAGAATCCTATACATGTACTGCGTTTTTCAAAACTAGGAGAAATAACACAATCATTAGTATTAATGCATAAATCAAAATTTTTCTTACAAACAACAACATGGGGTGTAGAAGAAATGGGTGAGCTTGGAAGCTCAAAAACATCAACATTCTTCTTAGCAGTTGGACTAGCAGCAATGATGGAAGAATAAATAGGTCAATCTGGTGTTTTCGGGAAAAATCCCCTATAGTAGTGGGCTTACTACAACAAATCAATCACCGTAAAGAAAGAAAATTCCAAAGAGAACACACAACAAAGATATTATAACTGATCCAATTAAAATAAATAACTATCTTGAGGAGGAGAAGGATAGAATCACCAGTCATCCTACATTTGATGTTGTTCCCGAAGTTTGAAATCTCCTCACTCTTTCCTGATATTTTCCTATGAAACCTGCAAGGTATCCAAACATACAAACCTATGTAGAGAGGTAGTTATACTAATAATTACCTTCTAGTCTAATTAAATGTAAAGAAAAAATCAAAGAAACTAGTTTTCTACAAAGCATATATGAAATGGCTGCAAATTAAACATTACAAACACAATTATTTTTAAAGGAACGAGTTTCTATAAATATTCAATAGTTTTAGTAGTTGCACTTTATACCTGTCATGTGCGGTGCTTCCCTGTCAAAAGAGACTCTAGGTCCCTCCACCCAATCTCCTTCTATAAAGGTTAGTCTTGACCTTTGATCCACCAACAGGATCAAAGAGAATATAAGGGATACTCCTAGCCAAATAGGGAAGTGATAAAAATGAGATGGAAACAAGGGTTTCTAGGTCAATGACCATAAAAACTAAGGAAGTATATGGGCTTACAGACATGGCAGGTGTAGCCAAATGGATGTTTGATTTAGTATGCAATGAATCATTACCTTTCTCCTTGATCCAAATGTTCTATTTATGCCATATCTAGTTGGTTAGAGATGGTTGAGTATGAGTAAAAGGAGTTAGGAAACTAACCAAACACATAATTTAACATTTAATTAGGCAAAAAATATTTTTTTAGGAATTTATTAAAATGTATGTAGCTCTCCTTGGATAAAACCTCATATACACGTGTTGCATAGTTGTTAGGGCGTGTATTTATGGCATGTGAGAAATAACCATCTCATCAATCGGTTCAGTAGATTTCTCTATTGGAGAATCAATTTGAACTCCACCTACAACAAATAAAACTTCCATGCTTGCAACAAGGGAAGGTGTAGGCAAGGAGAAAACAACATCATATCCAAGACCTATTCATGGATACTTTATCTCAAGCGGAATAGGAGTAACAATACCCTGTCCATTCTTCCCAAGTCCTCCTTTGGTATATCCCATCTTGTTGAGTAGTTAGAATCCTATACCTAAAGTGTGTTTTTCAAATCTAGGAGAAATAACACAATCATTAGTCTTAATGCATAAATCAATTCTTTTCTTACAGACAACAACAATGGGTGTAGAATAAATGGGTGAGCCTAGCACCTCAACAACATCAACATTCTTCTTAGCAGTTGGACTAACAACAATGGTGGAAGAAGAAATAGGTGAGACTGGTTCTTTTGGGGAAATCCCCTACAATAGTAGGCTTACTACAACAAATCAATGACTGTAAAGAAAGAAAATTCGAAAGATAACACACAACAAAGACAACATAACTGATCAAATTAAAATAACTAACTATATTGAGGAGGAGAAGGATAAACTCACCAGTCATCCTATGTTTGATGTTGTTCCCAAAGTTTGGAATCTCCTCAGTCTTTCTCGATAGTTTCCTCTGCAACCTGTAAGGTCTCCAAACATACAAACCTATGCATAGAAGTAGTTATACTAATAACTACTTGTTAGTCCAATTAAATGTAAAGAAATAATCAAAGAAACTAGAGTTCTACAAAGCATATAAGAAATGATTGAAAATTAAACATTACAAACACAACGCTTTTCAAAGGAATGAGTTTCTATAATTATTCAATAGTTTTAGTAGTTACACTTTATACCTTTCCTATGCAGCGCTTCCCTTTCAAAAGAGACTTTGGGTCCCTCCACCCAAGCTCTTGCTATAAAGGTTGGTCTTGAACTTCAATCCACCAATAGGATCAAAAAGAATATAAGGGAGACTCCTAGACAGATAGGGAGGTGATAAAAAAGGGTTGGAAACAAGGGTTTCCAGGTCAATGACCTAGAAAAATAAGGAAGTATATGGGCTTACAGACATGGCGGGTATAGCCAAATGGATTTTTTCTTTGGTATGCATTGGATCATTACCTTTCTCCTTGAGCCAAATGTTCTATTTATGCCATCTCTAGTTGGTTAGATATGGTTGAGTAGGGGTAAAAGGAGTTAGAAAACTAACCAAACCCGTAACTTAACATTTAATTAGGAAAAAAAATATTTTTTAGGAATTTATTAACATGTACGTGACTCTCCTTGGAGCAACCAACATATACGCATGTTGCATAGCTTCCAGGGTATGTACTTCTGGCATGTAAAGAACAACCATCTCATCAATTAGTTCAATAGATTGCTATGTTAGCAAATCAATCTAAACTCCATCTGCAATGAACAAAACTTCCATGTTTGGATCAAGGGCATGTGTAAGCAAGGAGGCAACATCAACATTACATCCAAGACTTGTTCTTGGAGACTTTATCTCAAGTGTAATAGGAGAAAAATTACCCTATCCATTCTTCTCAAGTCCTTCTCTGGTATATCCCATCTTGTTGAGTAGTCATAATCCTATACCTGTAGTGTGTTTTTCAAAGATAAGAGAAATAACACAATCATTATTCTTAATGCATAAATCAAAATTTTGCTTACAAATGACAACAGGGGCTACAGAAGAAATGGGTGAGCCTAGTAGCTCAACAACATCAACATTCTTCTCAATAGTTAGACTAGCAACAATGGTGGAAGAAGAAATAGATTATCCTGGTGCTTTTGGGGAAAATCCCCTACAGTAGTGGGCTTACTGCAACAAATCAATGACCGTAAAGAAAGTAAATTCCAAAGAGAACAAACAACAAAGATATTATAACTGATCCAATTTAAATAACTAACTATCTTGAGGAGAAGAAGGCTAAACTCACCAGTTGTCCTATGTTTGATATTGTTCTCAAAGTAGTCCGAAATCTCCTCACTCTTTCCTGATAGTTTCCTCTCCAACCTGCAAGGTATCCAAACATACAAACCTATGTAGAGAGATACTTATACTAATAACTACCCATTAGTACAATTAAATGTAAATAAATAATCAAATAAACTAGTGTGCTACAAAGCATATATGAAATGATTGCAAATTAATCATTACAAACACAACACTTTTCAAAGGAACAAGTTTCTATAAATATTCAATAGTTTTAGTAGTTATGCTTTATACCTTTCTTGTGCGATGTTTCTCTGTCGAAAGAGACTTTGGGTCCCTTCACCCAAGCTATTTCTAGAAAGGTTGGTCTTGAACTTCGATCCTCCAACAGGCTCAAAGAGAATATAAGGGAGAATCCTATCCAGATAGGGATGTGATAAAAAAAGGCTGGAAACAAGGATTTCCAAGTCAATGACCAACTATAATAAGGAAGTATATGGGATTATAGACATGGAGGGTGTATTGGATTACTCAGAGGGGGGGTGAATAAGTGATAGAGCAATTTAATCCTTTTTCACCATAAAATGCAAGTGTTATATCAATGTAGCATTATCATCCAATAATTGAAGAGTAAATAAGCAATGAACCAATGAGGAATCACACACATACATAGTACACCATTGTTTTACGTGGAAACCCAAAGCGGGAGAAAACCACATTATTCATTTTCTTATATGTATTTAAGAATTACATTCATTGGAAGCAACAACTTCCTTTGTTTTCCAGTTGCAATTGGAAGGAGGCTCCAACCCCCTAGTTTCTTAGGATACAACCTGAGGGGAGCTCCAACTCCCCAATTCTATGGCTACAACCCCCTATGTTCTCTAGTGTAATATTCCAAATATAAAAAAGGTATGCAAAACATAAATAAATAGCTAGAAATGGTAGATGAACAACAATATAACCATAATAACACCACAATAATGCTAGAATGATGCCAGAATAATACCAGAAAGAACACTTTGATTACTGAGAGAAATGGTCACTTGCATCTTTGAGGGGGAAACCTCCAGTTGAGAAGAGCTCTGTTACAATAATATCCAAGACAAAAGTTCTCATACCCTCGACTCCTTATTTATACTAAATATGTCTATCAAAAGAACCATCTAGAGGAAGATCCTTCTAGAAGTGAAAGCTTCTATTAGGTCTTCTTACAATGGACTTATTCTTCCTTATTTCTAGGCCTTATTAATATTGACCTTTATTACATGGAAATATATTATTCTACCTATGTGAGGGGTTAGGTCCCTAACATGTCCTCCCCCTTAAAAACAACATTGTCCTCAAGGCTTGAGATGGGGAAATTGCCATAGAATGGTAGTTGGTTCCCAAGTGGCATCTACTGGAGTTGTATATTTCCACTGGATTAACACTTACTTGATGGTTTTTTGACACAGTCGATGCTCATGCTGGTCCAAAATTGCTTGTGGTTGTAGCCATATGGAGCCTTCTTTGTCCAACTCAGGAAGGTTGGTTTGAGTTTTGCACTTAGTTCCAATCACCTTCTTTAAGCAGGAAACATGAAAAATAGGATGGAGCTTAGAATGAATGGGCAAAGATAAATGATAAGCCACCTATCCCACATGCTTGAGAATGGTATAAGGACCATAAAATTTGGGCGCTAGTTTCTAACAATGGTCAGCCTTGAGGGAAGTTTGCTTGTAAGATTGTCGTCAAAGAAACACCTAATCCCCTTCTGCAAATTGACATTCAGAGCAACCTTGATCTAATTGTTGCTTCATGTGATTCTGGGCCATGACCAAATTCTCTTTGAGGGTACGGAAAATAGCCTCTCGAACTATAAGCGTTTGGTCAACCTCCTAGACCTTCGAGACACCTGGAAAATATGAGAGGACTGAAGATGGATTTTTTCCATATGCCACTTCAAAAGGAGTCATCCACATAGTTGTATGGTACGGAGTGTTGTACCACCATTCAGTTAGTGGTAACCATTGATCCCACTGATTCTTCCTTTCCGATGCAAAACACCTCAAATATGTTTCCAAACATTTGTTGAAAACTTCAGTTTGACCATTAGCCTGGGGATGATAAGTTGTACTGAGATGCAATTAGGTGCCTTGTAGCTTGAATAGTTCTTGCCAAAAATTGTTGGTGAAAGTTGGGTCACGATAAAAAACAATAGAATGTGGCATGCCATGAATATTGAAGACCTAATCCATGAAAAGTTGAACCACATTAGATGTTGTAAATGGGTGTTGAAGAGCACAGAAATGAGCATACTTGGAAAGACGATCAACTACCACCATGATGACTGATTTATTGCCCGATTTAGGTAAGCCTACAATAAACACCATAGAGATATCTCGCCAAATAGCAAGTGGAATTGGAAGTAGTTGTAGTGTGCCAGGAGATTTGACAGTTTCACCCTTGTTGCATTGACACACATCACATTCAGCCACAAAATTATGAACGCCCTGTTTCATACCCTCCCATAAAAAAGAACGTTTGACCCGGCCATAGGTTTTGGTAAACCCAGAGTGCCTAGCGGTGGGTGTAGCATGAAGCTCATAAAGTACCATGGATTTAATTTTTGACCGTTTACTTAAATACAAATGACCTTTGTATCGAAGCTCATTATTCAGCCAAGAGTACCCTGGGGAAAGTAGAGAATTGGATTGCAATTGTTGTATCAGATGCGAACTTTTAGGATCGTTAAGCCATTCTTGGTGAACAGCTTGGATCCAATCTAGTACAATGAAAGAGAGATAAAAAAGAGACCCTTCATCTTCATATTTTCTAGAAAGTGCATCAGCAACCACATTGTCTTTGAATTTTTTGTAAATGATCTCATAATCATATCCAAAGAGCTTAGTCACCCATTTTTGTTGCTCGGGGGAGGAAAGGAAATTATCCAGAAAATACTTGACGCTTTGATGATTTGTCTTAATTTGGAAGTGTTTCCCCAATAGATAAAGTTGCCAAAGATCCACGGCATGCAGAATAGCCAACATTTCCTTTTCATAGATTGATTTGCCCAAATTTCTCTTGGATAGTTGTTTGCTGGTAAAGACCAAAGGCCGACCCTCTTGCATAAGGACAATGCCAATTCCTATCTCGTAAGCATCACATTTCAGGACAAAGGTCTTTGTGAAATCAGGAAGGGCTAGCACTGGAGTGGTGCACATGGCCATCTTCAAGGTTTGAAAAGCCTGAGCAGTTGTTGGAGTCCAAGTGAAAGAATTTTTTTTAAGGATTGTAGTGAGAGGTGATGCAATATTTCCATAATTCTTAACAAAATTGCGATAATAACTTGTTAAACCTAAAAAGCCCCACAAGATTTTGAGATTCTTTGGGTGAGGCCAATCTTGCATAGATTCAATATTTTTAGGATCCACCCTGATATCATCCTTGCCAACAAGATGACCCAAGTACTCTACTTCTGAGGCACCAAAAGCACATTTAGATTGTTTAAGGAAAAGTTGGTGTTGAGAGAGTAGATAGAGAACTTGATCCACATGAGCAAGATGGTTTGTCCAGGTTTTGTTGTAGATGAGGATATCATCAAAGAAAACTAACACAAAATGACGGAGAAAAGGACGGAAGACATGATTCATGAGGATTTGGAAAGTGGAGGGAGCATTACACAAACCCATGGGCATGACCTAAAAATCATAGTGGCCCTCATGAGTTCTAAAGGTAGTCTTAGGAATGTCTGCCTCTTTCATAAGGATCTAGTGGTAGCTCGAATGAAGATCAAGTTTAGTAAAGAACTGGGTGCCACTCAATTCATCCAAGAGGTCATCAATGACAAGAATGGGAAATTTGTCTTTAATGGTGAGTTTTTTGAGGGCGTGAAAGTCAGGACACATGTGCCAAGAACCTTCTTTATTAAGGACCATGACCATAAGAGAATACTAGGGGCTCGTACTAGGGCGGATAACACCTGCGTTGAGCAGTTCTTGAACCATTTTCTCAATTTGATTTTTTTGGGAAAAGGGGTGAAAATAGGGATAGATATTGGGAGGAAGGCTTCCTAGGAAAAGGGGAATGGAATGATCATGAACACCACAGAAAGGAGGGAGTCCCTGGGGAGTGGAGAAAACTACTTGATGTTTAGAGAGGATGGATTGGAGGTCCTGCGGCACAGAGGGTGTCTCAGTGGCTTGTATGGTATGGAGCTGGGCAATAATGCTAGAATGACCTTTTTTTAGTAGCTTTTCCATGCGATGGGAAATAATGATCTCCGGGGAACCGATGGTGATGCCTTGGAACTTATATTTTTGGCCCTCTTGGTCAAATTGCATGGTTAATTCCTTAAAATCTATGAGAATGGGACCCAAAGTCCTTAGCCATTCTGCACCCAACACAATGTCACAACTGCCCATGTCGGTAGAAAACATATGAGATTTCAGATGGTATTCACCAATTTGGAGACACACATTTTCACAACGCCCTCCACATTTCATGGACCCACCATTGGGAATAATGATTTGGAAATTATTCACTACACAGATATAACAATTAGTTTCTTGGGCAATGCGGTGATGAATAAAACTATGGGTGCTTCCACTATCAACAAGAATGATGACCTTAATATGCTTGATGTAACCAATTAGCTTGAGGGTTTGGGGAGCATAGAATCCAATGAGAGCATTTAGGGAAATGACCGGTTCTACTTTAGGAGGGGTTATGTCAGTGGGTTCAGGTGACATAGACACAAGGGGAGCCTCAACATACTCTTCTAAAACATCCTCCAAGATGGCCATAAAAATCTTTTGTTCCTTACACTTGTGTCCCAGAAAATATTTGTCATCACAATTATAACAAAGGCCTTTGAGTTGGCGTTCAGCCATTTCAGCCCTGGTCAATTTCTGGATCTTTAGTGGAGTAGAAGGAGGAGTGTTAGTTATTGTTTTAGTATGAGGAATAAAGGATGTTTTGTGGTTTTTAGAAGAGACAACATGTTGTGCTTCCTTAGCTCTTTTAGTAGTGTCCACCCAACTCTAAGGCCGAGCCATGAGGACATGAGCAAAAATATCATCCTTGAGGCCACTGATCAAACATTCTCAAAAAAAAAGCATCAGACATGCCCTCTGTACGAAAATCCAGTCACTCAAAAGCAGCTATAAAGTCTTCCACTGTGCCAGATTGTTTAAACTTTGTCAAATGGCCTAAATGGTTGGTCTCAGTGTCAAAGTGTTCATAAAGATCTTCCACAAAGTGTGTCCTAGCCACATACTCTTGGCGAACATTTTTTCTCCATTCCCACCATTGCCAACGTTCTTGATATAGATGGAGAACACCATACTGGAGTTTGGCCAACTAATCCGTAATGCCATACAAAGAGAAATAATGTTCCATTTGAGTTACCCAGCCAATGGGATCCGATCCATCAAATTTGGTCACATCCACACGCGGAAGGTGTAGGTCACACTGAAAGTGATGGGGCTGAAAATTATGGGAATGAGAGGAAGTTTCAGCTTCGGTATGCAAAGATGGGTCAGATAAGGGAAGATCTGCAGTGATATGTAGCTTGGCGAAGAGCGGCATAGAGATAGATTCAAGTTGGGTAGTAATGTCTTGTTTGAGCTCTTGTTTGATTTTCTCGATTGAGGCAACGACAGAAGCAACGATGGAGGAATGCATTTTTTGATTGATGGAGAGGATATTGGCACTGAGCTGTCACACTTCTTGTTGTGTTTCTATGAAATTAGAGTGCAAGGTATTGAAGCGAGTTTGCAAGTCTTGGCTACCGGTATGGGCCATGATGAGGAGGGAGCACGAAAAGGGGTGGGTGGGACCACACATAAAATGGGTTATGGGTGAAGTCTGTCACAACGATCAGGAAGACGAGTTGAATCCGATGGGGTAAAGCCCAAATAAGGGTGTTGGAAGGGGGTTGGGTCCACAAAAAAAAATTGTTGAAAAATGATATGTATGACTATGATAAGGGAAAAGAGAGAAATACAACGAGATAGGTATCAAATAATGGTGCCAACATAATCCAAATTTTTTCTTTTCTCCTGCGGAGTTATACTCCAATCTGAAGAATACTGCAGTGATGAAATGTCCAAATGCTTAATAGTAAGAAATGTGTAGTAATTTCACAACTCGAATATAGGAGATACAGTGGCGCTGCAATAGATCTTGTTTGTTCTGTTTTCTTTTCCATACAAGGCTTAGGTATTCAAGGGTTCTACAAACAAGGGTTTTCCCTATGCTATATCTCTCTGATATACGTGTGGGGTCCAACAGTAGTACTCGACCTAATATCTCAGGGCACAAACTAAGGAGGCTAGACCATTCCCTTAGCTATACTACCCAACTACTCGGGTACTAGAGAGTATCTTCCCAAGTGTTGTTCTCGATGGCACTATATGATCAGGCAGCCAATCGATTTATCTACAGAGGGCTTCAGGAGATCTAGGTCGATCCGTATACAGGTGTTGTCTGATGTGCTACCACTCGAATGGGTACCAATAGGGGTTACAAGGGTGACCAAAAGATGTATGCTTAAGAATCGCTTGTATTTCCTGCATGTATGAATCCCCGACCGTGTGTTTATGCACATAACGACAGATCTTTGTAGCTTAAAGACGTTGGAATATGTCTCTACCCTAGAAAACATTAACCCACAATTTTCTGTCGAGGAAGGTGCTCTGATACCACTTGTAATATTTTGGATATAAAAAAAGTATGCAGAACATAAATAAATAGTTAGAAATGGATGATGAACAACAATATAACCATAATAACAACACAATAATACCAGAATGATGCCAGAATAATACCAGAAAGAACACTTTGATTACTGAGAGCAATGTTCACTTGCCTCTTCGAGGGGGCAAGCTCTAGTTGAGCAGAGCTCTGTTACAATAATATCCAAGTCAAAGTTCTCATACCCTCAACTCATATTTATACTAAATGTGTCTATCAAAAGAACCATCTAGAGGAAGATCCTTCTAGAAGCGAAAGCTTCTATTAGGTCTTCTTACATTGGACGTATTCTTCCTTATTTCTAGGCCTTATTAATATTGACCTTTATTACATGGAAATATATTATTCTATGTATGCGAGGGATAGGTCCCTAACATCCAGCTACAACCAGAAGGTGGCTACAACCACCTGTCCTTGCCCCGTCCAATCGCCCTGACGTAGAAGTAGATTGATGGATCCATTGTCACACTATCACTATGAGATATACTATTGTAAACCTGTACCGATCAACCTGTAATCAACCTATAACAACCTGTACCAATAACCTATGCTAACATGTACAATACATCAACCTGTACCTCAACTTGTACCATAAACAAATGCATCAACCATGCACCAAACCAGTACAAATAACCTGTCACAATAACCTGTCCAAACAACCTGTAGTGGCCATATTAATTTAACATCAATTAATTACACAAACATAACAGTAACTTCTACTTGATTTCAAAAAATTCAATAATTCCTTTTAATTTAGCACATACGCATGTTAAATTTATCAATGAATATTAATTTATAACAGAATAAAACAAATACGTAAATTTAAAATACCTTGGTCTAATGCTAACCCTCTTCTTTCCACTTGCCTTGTTGACCTTCCTGCTGCTGCGTTGCCCATCTTGAAGCCATGGACCAACTCTGCCCAAAACTGAGTTTCCACCCTGCCAACTAGGACAACTACCTAGCTCCAGGATACCATATGGATATCCTGGCCCTCATGCCCAAAACCCCCAGCAAACCAGTGCCCCCTGTACTAACCTTTCCCAACTATAGAACTCAAACTCCCCTGCACAATCCAAGAGAACCCTCCAAAAATTTCTCCCCGTAGAATAGTAATCCCTCCTTGTAAACCTCCTCCTCTCATATCCCTCCTTCACCACCCTTTTCCCTCATTTACTTCCTTACCCACACATTTACTACCTTATCCACCTAGTTAATGCCCCTTATCCAATTATTTATTATTTTATCCTTTCGTATTTATTATCTTATCTTTATATTTAATGTCCTATCCCTTCCCGAATACGTAAGTCTTTTAACAAATTAAACTTATTAACCCCCTTTAATTCTTTACTCAATTAATTAATGATTATTAATTAATAATTAATTAATCCTTGACAGACATGAACAAGTAATAAATAATAAT
>ML795489.1:389107-446940 GCA_009831015.1 Picea engelmannii | reverse complement strand
AGAGTAATTCAACCTAATATTCAACTCGGGATATCCGATCAAACTAATATAGCGTTAAATCTTCTCAATACGACTCTTAAAACTGTTGATACCCGAGAAGAATTAGAACGTTCATGGATGGCCATTGAACAAGACATTGTAACTCAGGAACAGTTGGAAGCCAGACAACGTGAACGCAGGAATCTTCATTAGCTTCCCACACCAAGGTTAGTGAAATCCTCTATCAACTATTACCATATTTTCGGATGCCTTGACACTGTACTTTAAGCCTTAGTACAGACTCAGGAACAACAGGTCCTATAAATTGAGGTGACAACTTTGTCCCCTTCCCGAACCATATGGTACTCTTATTAGGCCTAATATGAATGAAAACCTGGTCTCTCACTTCATAACTTCGGTCGGTCCTGTGTGCATCCACATAGTTTTTCTGCCTATTCTGTGCTTCCTTTAGTCTCTGCCTAATCTGAATCAACTATTCCTCCATTTCTTGAATCAATTCTAGCCCAACTGTTACTCAATCTTCTAGTCTATCCCAACGCAATGGCATTTTGCATGGCCTCCCATACAAAGCTTCGTAGGGTGGAATTCCGATGGAGCTATGATAAATTTTATTGTAGGCAAACTCTACCAAAGGTAGGTACTTCTCCCACTGGGTTTGATTATCCATTACATACATCCTAAGCATGTCTTCCATGACTTGATTTACTCTCTCAGTTTGCCCATCTGTTTCAGAATGATAAGACGTGCTTAAGTTCAACTGGGTCCCTAACGCTGACTGTAACTCGTCCAAAACCTAGAAGTGAATCTGGAGTCCCTATCTAAAATGATCTTCTTAGGTATCTCGTGCAAACGGATGACCTCGCTTACAAACACACATGCCACATCAGTGACATCATAAGTGTCTCTAACCGGAATAAAATGAGCACTCTTGGTTAACTTATCCACTATCACAAGAATGGAATTGTGTCTATGAGATGTGAGCAACAACCCCACAACAAAATCCATAGAAATGACTTCCCATTTGGACATAAGAACATCATGTGGTTGTAGGAGGCCTGTCGGGTGATGGTGGTCGGCTTTCACTTGTTGACACTCTAGGCACTTGGCGACAAAATGGACTACATCGTGCTTCATGCCCACCCAGAAGAAGAGTTTCCTTATATCTGTGTACATCTTCTTCACACCTGGATGCGCACAATAAAGTGCTCTATGGGGTTCCTTAAGTATGATTCTTCGAATACCCCCATTCTCAGGGATGTACATCCTTCCTTGATATCATAACAGTACGTCTGTTTCCAGACTATATCCTTCATACTTTGGGTCTAACTGCCTCCCGCTCTAGAGGTTTGAAGTAACCTTTAAATACCAACTGCCTCGTTGGAGTTGTGCCAACATATGTTCCCTCAGATTGACCTTTAAGGTTACCGAGGAGAAGATACGTGGTCTCCTACTCAAGACATCTGTGACCACATTTTCCTTTCCCTTGATGTATGAAATACCAAAATCGTACTCACTCATAAACTCACTCCATTGCCTTTGCCTGGAATTTAGATCTCTTTGAGTGAAGAGATGTTTTAAACTTTGGCGATCCGTTTTGAGCTCAAAGTTTTGCCCCACAAGATAGTGCCTCCAAATTTTCAAAGCTAGCATTACAGCTGCCAACTCTAAATCATGAGTCGCGTATAACTCTTTTTGTTTCTTCAACTTCCTTGACACATAGGCTATCACTCCTCCATCCTACATTAGCACGACCCCCAACCCTTGCTTCGAGGCATCCGTGCAGACTATGAAGTCCTTTTCCATATCCGACACTCATAGAATTGGCACACTAGTTAGTAATCTCTTAAGCTCAATGAATGCACTATCACACTCTACTATCCATTCATACCTGACCCCCTTGCACTGCAAGGTGGTGATGGGTTTCACTATTTTTGAGAACCCTTCCACAAATCTCGGATAATAACCTGCTAGCCCCATCAAGATTTTCACCTCATGGGCATTTTTCAGCACTGGCCACTCCATAATGGCCTTTACCTTTTCTGGGTCCACAAAGATTCCTTTGCCGGAAATGATATGACCTAAATAGTGGATCTCTTTCTAGAAGAAGGAACACTTCGACAGCTTCCCATACAATTTGTTCTCTCTAAGGTAGGACAACACTATTCGCAAGTGTTCCTCATGTTCTCTTTCATTCTTGGAATAGATGAGGATGTCATCTAAAAAGACTTGTACAAAACGGTCTAAGTACTTTCAAAATACGTCGTTCATGAGGCTCATGAATACTGCTGGTGCATTGTTCAATCTGAAAGGTACTACAACAAACTCGTAATGTCCGAACCGAGTTCGAAAGGCAGTTTTTGGGATATCACCTTCCTTAATCCTTAACTAATGATACCCTGATCGCAAATCAATCTTTGAGAATACCACTGCTCCTTTCATCTGATCGAAGAGGTCATCTATTCGCGGCATTGGGTACCTATTTTTCACTGTAGCATGGTTCATGTCCCTGTAGTCTATACACAGTCGTAAGGATCCATCCTTCTTCTTTACAAAAATTGTTGGTGCGCCCCAGGGTGAAACACTGGAACTTATTAGCCCTAAGTCCAGTAACTCTTTCAACTGCATTTGCAATTCACAAATTTATGGCGCTGTCATCTGGTAGGGAGTCTTGGAGATTGGTTATGTACCAGGTTTTAGATGAATAGTAAAATCAAGCTCTCTCTCAGGAGGTAACCCTGGTAACTCGTTCGGAAAAACATCCTGAAATTCTGACAATACCAGGTACTGATCCAATGAGGGTCCCTTCCTTTCATTCACTACTTCCACTACATAAAATCGACACCCTTGTCTCAAGCATCGCTTAATATTCATAGTGGATATAAAGCATTATGACACTTTTCTCCATACACCCTGGATCTCTACTAGCCTTCCTTCATCGTCGACACAAAACACCCTCTTGGCGAAACAATCTACCATGGCTCGGTGAGCTGCTAACCAATCCATTCCAATGATTAGGTCATATGCCCCGAGAGAAGTGACATATAACTTGAACCTGGTAGTACACACTCCCAGGTCTACTATACAATTATCAACATTAGGTCCTACCGCTTGTTTTTCCCCCGAAGCCATCTTGACTTGTTTAAAGTCATCGTGCTCGTAGGCTACCAACCCACTCTTTTCTAATGCAAATGGTGAAATGAAACTATTTGTTGCACCAGAATCAAACAAAATCTTGAAATTGATATGATTTAGTGTACCTGATGACTCCACCACCGTGGATTGATGTTCGGCCTGGAGATTATTAAATGCTGCATAAATCTGGTGGCTACTACTTTCTCTCCCCATCGGTGCCTTTCCTTCTCTATGCACGAACCCTGATTGTAACTCTGGGCAGTCACGCTGGTAATGGGGTCCTCCTCACCCCCAACAGGTAACACGATATTGAACCTATGCATTGTTATGTGACTGTCTCTGAAATGAGTTCCTTCCCCTGGAACCCCTGCCCCTACTCGTTGTTCCCTGAGATGGTCGTGGACCTATCTGCGTCGTTGGCGATGAACGAGATGTTGCACTCGCTGCCATTGAAATCCCTGTAGCTACTGTCCTTGGCATGACTCTGTTACCATATGGTGGTGGCCTTGAGCTCCCTCCCCTAGGAAATGTCCTCGAGGCCTTTCCTACAAATCCAGAGCGATGCGGAAATGTCAGTCTTGTACCCCCAGTTAAGTTCATGTGTTCTTTCGCATAACGCGCATTTTCCACCGCTTCCGCTACTGAAGACGGTTTCCACATCCGCACCATAGCTCTTATCTTAGAGTTCAATCCATAGACGAAGCGCTCTGCCTGTCACTGGTCATTGTCCATATACGAAACATATTTGACCAGTTCCATAAATCTGATCTTATATTCTTCTACAGTTCTGTTTCCTTGTACTAAGGCATGAAATGCCCCTACCTGTTGTTCCTCGTAGTATGCTGGTAGATATTTCCTTCCGAACCTCTCCTCGAAAAGTTCCCAAGATACTGTGTCTGGGGTAAGGTGCAGTTGTCTTTCCAGGTTGCCCCACCAGTTCAAGGCGATGTCTCTTAACTAAAAAATGGCGATCTTTGCCTTTGAGTTGGACGCATAGTCCCTTAAGGCAAAAAACCTCGTCATGCCTTCCAACCATGCTTCTACGCATTCACTGGCGTGACCCCCGGCAAACTCCGGAAGTTTGATCTTCTGCAATTCTTGTGTGATGTCTTCAGGTGGAGGTCCTCCCCCTGAATCCCTTGACACTTCTGGATTACCCGTTCCAGATGGTGGGGGTTCCACTTCCATCCCTGCCGGTTGTCGCCTCTTTAAAGTCTCATTAATGGCTTCCAACGAGCGAGTATGAGAGCTATTTTGGGCGATGGTGATGGTGGCGTTGGCGGTGTTGGTGGTGCTTGCGATGACGCTCCCCTGCCTCGGCTCCCTCGAGTCTTGACCATCCTGTATGCTTTAACCTGCATCAACCAAGTTGTCAGGGTGAGTTCAAGGACGTTTCAAATTGGTGCTACTTAAACTAGAAATAGGGTTAGGCATAAATTGTCTTTACTTGTCTGTAAACAAACATTACTCCTTTAGGGGATTGGCTAGGTTAGGTTTAGGATTAAGCGTATAAGCTTGATTTCTTCGCCCCTATGAAAAGAACTATTGGTTCCCTTGCCCTGCAACTATGCCAACCTTGCACCATACTCGCCAATTCCTATGCTTACTCACCTAGTGCATATGCCGCCTCCTCCCCACCTGTCCTAGTCCAAGTCCTTTTAACTTTTCGCTTACAACTAAATATCCTCCGGTGCTTGACTCGTGAGCTTTTCCCTGGCGCGTATTGTTGGTGTTGTTGAATGTTGCATATAGATGTAGCATTGACTTTGACTGGTGGAATGGAGTGGAGGGACTTGGAGCTCGGCTCGACAAATTGTGTGTAAGGTCTCATGAGCCTGACGCTTGGATAATCGGAGATTATTCTTCAGGCTAGTATCTTGCTATTATTGATAATTAAACTATTTATATGCGAATTTATTTGTAAAAGTGATATGTGTGGCGCGTTGGTGTTATTGCTCTTCTTAAGGAGCATCACTTGGTGGGTGGTCTTGGGTTCAAAACCCATGGGTCTCTAAAATTTATACTTAGCCCTATATTATTAAATTGTTTAAATTAAAACTCATAATTATATATATATATATATATATATAATTTAAATTTACACAAGCGTATTAATACTTTTAAATAAATTATTAAAACTAAAAATTAATATATAAAAAAAAATGATAATTTGATTATTCAAAAGGTGTATTAATACTTTTAAATAAATTATTAAAACTAAACATTAATATATATAAAAATATAATAATATAATTATTCTAAAAAAAAAAACTTACTTTCAGTTTGGCGAGAGTTTAATGTGCTCCATGGCATTCGCTGGCAGCCTTTAAGGTCGGGCTTCTGGCATGAGGCCCACGTGCCCGGTCTCGGCTCTCAGTACCAAAACCTAAGCTCTTCCTTAACCCTAGTGCTCCTTCACTTCCACCTCTTTCCTCTGCCGCCTCTCGCCTCTGCTTTGTCCCTCTACCCTTGTCGCTGGTGTTGGTCTGGTTGTTAGCGATCAAGACAGTCCTTCAAAGCCTCACAATTTAGTGATAAGATCCCGAGCCACTGCCAGGTAAGTATCCACTACCCATACCGTGGTACATATATACAGAGATACAACTAGATACCTTCTGGAGATTTTTGGGGGTAATCTACGATCATTTTCGCTTGGGATTTGTTTTGTTTGTTTTTAATTTTTGTGGGCTTTGATGCATTTGAAGGTACGTAGGACGTTTTAGTTTTTCCCTGTAGCTCGGCCAAAATCAGCAATGGGGTATGAAATCTAAGCGATGTATGCATGAGGTATATTTGTTATTATTAGGATTGCAATTATTATTATGGTGGTGAGAAGGATGAGCTTGTTCCCTGATGAAGTGCTGGAGCACGTATTGGCATTCCTGTCATCGCAAAGGGATAGAAACACGGTTTCCCTGGTCTGCAAGTCGTGGTTTCAAATCGAGGCGTGTAGCAGGCAGTGGGTTTTCATTGAAAATTTCTACGCGGTGAGCCCCGCTATACTCACCAGGAGGTTCCTGAGGATAAAGTCCGTTGCGCTCAAGGGGAAGCCCCATTTTGCTGACTTTAACATGGTGCCTGCTGGCTAGGGCGCCGATGTCAACCCCTGGATGACCGCCATGGTGGAGGCGTACCCTTGGCTGGAAGAACTTAGGATGAAACACATGGTTGTCACTGACGAGAGCCTTGAGCTCCTCACACATTCTTTTCCCAATTTCAAGGTTCTTGTGCTTACTAGTTGCGACGGCTTCAACACGGACGGTCTTTCCACCATTGTCGTGCACTGCAGGTACTGGCCTCGCCTTGCCTTTGTTCCCTACTTGTTTGTTTCTTTTCAAAGCTTTAGAAATTGCAAGATTCATTTCTTTTCAAGGCCGTAAAAATTACAAGATTTGCATAGCAGTGGAAATAGAACCCTGGTTTTAAGGTTCCTTTACTCCCCCTTTTGTTTTTCTTTTGATTTTTGAAGCTTCAGTCTGCCAAATTTTACAGCCTTGGGGTTTTCTTTAAACTCGTTGTCAAGGTTATACATATTTCTATAAAACAAAACTGACTTAATCATTAAGTTCTTGAGTATTTTTGTCATATTTTGTTTCTGTTCCCTTAACTCCAGCGAAGGTCTGATTCGCACGCATTTAAATCACTAAAATCTCTCGGCTATTTTCGAATATATTAAACTACATGAACAACCTGCACTCAATTAAGTATTGCCTGGGTGTTTCAGAAAATAAGAGAGCACAAATTGCAGCACAACTTATCAGCTTATCTTTTGGACTAATGCGATGTTGGAGATCAGTTGAGTTTATTCGTTAAAAAGTTCACATCGACTTCCATTGAATATCTTTTCGACGTTTTAATTCACATAAGCAGTTTCTAAATCCTGTAGAAACTTTGAAGGACATCCTCAGATACTTCATTAAACAAAAGATATGGACATATTTACCTCATTTTGGCTCAACTCTCCTTTGCCAAATTTTATGCCAAAAGTTTTTTTATAGATCTTTCTACTGGCCTCTGTTACCAGGTTTGGTTAGGGACAACCCTAGCGATCTTTGGACTGAGTATTGTTACTTGAAAATTTCAGTAAGATTTTTTATTCAGGATAACTAACAGTCAGTGTGAAAAGTGGTGCTTATCTCAACACAGGATCGATTGAGAAGTAGTAAGTTTATTGGGTAAAGTACTTAGTTCCATTTTTGCAGAGCAACAGGTATATTGGATGTAAGTTTTTATCTCCATTTAACAATTCTGGAAAGTAGCTTTCTCTATCACTATATTTTCCGATGAAGACATAGGACCCCCTACTTTTCTTCATTGTATATAAGTAGATATTTTATGAAATAAAGAAACCTGTGGAAGTTGCCACTTTGGATTGGAAGTTAAATTGACTTATATTTCATTTTCTTGACTAAGTATTTAGCAGTTTCACACTAACGGTGGTTCTGTTAAGAGATTTGTCAAGATAAGATCAATTGATTGATTTTTGTTTTATACACGACCTTCTCTTGAAGAAAGTTCTGAAGTACTTTAAGGAAATGTGATAGAGTTTAATCTTTAATTGCTTACCATGAAAGGTGATTTTGCCCCTCAAAGATAAGTTGAGCTTGTGTAACAACCCTAGTTGTATTCATATTTCACTTGTTTACTTTGGTAAATTTGTTTTTACATTTTCAATATGTATTTCTTTTATATTTATATTTGTGTTAAAATTTCTGTGTTTGGTTTGCAGGTTAGGCGGAGCTGGAGTTGGAGCTGGGAACTTGGCCACTAAGGCTCCAGATTGTGAACGAGGTGCTCTGATACCATTTGTAGTGGCCATATTAATTTAACATCAATTAATTACACAAACATAACAGTAACTTCTAATTGATTTCAGAAAATTCAATAATTCCTTCATGTTAAATTTATCAACGAATATTAATTTATAATAGAATAAAACAAATACGTAAATTTAAAATACCTTGGTCTGATGCTAACCCTCCGCTTTCCACTTGCCTTGTTGACCTTCCTGCTACTGCTTTGCCCAGCTTGAAGCCACGGACTAACTCTGCCCAAAACCGAGTTTCCACCCTGCCAACTAGGACAACTACCTAGCTCTAGGATACCATATGGATATCCTGGCCCCCGTGCCCAAAACCCCCAGCAAACCGGTGCCTGCTGTACTAACCTCTCCCGACTACAGAACTCAAACTCCCCTGCACAATCCAAGAGAACCCTCCAAAAATTTCTCCCTGTAGAATGGTAATCCCTCCTCGTAAACCTCCTCCTCTCATATCCCTCCTTCACCGCCCTTTCCCCTCATTTACTTCCTTACCCACACATTTATTACCTTATCCACCTAGTTAATGCCCCTTATCCAATTATTTATTATTTTATCCTTTCGTATTTATTATCTTATATTTATATTACGTAAGTCTTTTAACAAATTAAACGTATTAACCCCCTTTAATTCTTTACTTAATTAATTAATGATTATTAATTAATAATTAATTAATCCTTGACAGACATGAACAAGTAATAAATAATAATTAATTAGTTAATATTATTTAAGAAATAATTATTGTTTAGCTAACTTTTTAGGACAGTTAGATTATTAAATTAATTATAATTAATAAGCCTATACATCTATTTAAGTAGGGTCGTTACACAACCTATAATCAACCTGTACCATAAACAAGTGCATGAACTATGCACCAACCTGTACCTCAACCTGTACCATCAATGAGTGCATCAACCATGCACCAAATATGTACTAATCATGCATCAAATACACATAAACTATGACTCATCAAGATGTACCAACATCACCAAATATACACCTCATGTATGTGACAACTCATCAACT
Source organism: Picea engelmannii (assembly GCA_009831015.1). Classification (NCBI taxonomy): domain Eukaryota; kingdom Viridiplantae; phylum Streptophyta; class Pinopsida; order Pinales; family Pinaceae; genus Picea; species Picea engelmannii. The sequence continues at coordinate 437,963 of ML795489.1, read as the reverse complement.
ACTTGTCTCAACCATGTACCCAACATGCACCTCAACCAAAATCCCTCATCAATTTCATCATTGAAATCTGATTTGATCACATATACCTCAAACACTATACCACAAGTATGTACCTCAAACCATGTGCTAGAACCTCATTGTTATACAATCTCTTTCTGTAACAATAACTTCAACAACATACCTCAACCAAAATCCCTCAACCATGAACCAATACTAAATTTCAGTAGATTTGCCTCATAATCAACTCTACAGCAAGCCGTAAACTCCCAAGAGGGAATCCAACATATTTACAAGGAAAACCCTAAACTTGATTCATAAATTCAACACTACACATATGAAAACCATACCTTTTTTTCTTCTTGTAGTGTTCTGTTGCCGCGATTTTGCTACCGCGAATCCATTACCACGATTTTTCTATCGCAGTTTCCCTACCGCATGTTTCCTACTACACTTTTCCTGCTGCGATTTTTCTGCCGTAGTTTTCCTACTGCACTTTTTTTGTTGCACTTTTCCTGCCACACTTTTTCTGCCGCACTTTTCCTACCACACTTTTTCTGCTGCAATTTTTCTGCCGCACCTTTTCTGCCGCACCTTTCCTGCCACACTTTTTCTGCCACACTTTTTCTGCTGCAATTTTTCTGCCGCACTTTTCCTACCGCACTTTTTCTCTATCAATAATACCTACCCAAATAACCTTTCACAAAAATAGATATTCAATGATATTCAATAGGTTCTCAAGTGTGATTTGAATGAGAGGCATTTGCCTCTTATTTATACTTTTATGTAGCTTCCTCAAGGGGTTACCTTTTAATCATCTTAACCCACTTTCCTTATTTTAGGGCTAACCCACTTCTAACCACTTGTCCACTTAGTAATTTCTCCATTAACTTTATTATTTAAATCATTTCTTTTGTATCCACTTTGACTTATAGTACACTCATCACTTCACTTTATTATTTACCTTCTAAAATCTCTTAAACCACTTTCCTTATTTTAGGGCTAACCCACTTCTAACCACTTGTCCACTTAGTAATTTATCCATTAACTTTATTATTTAAATAACTTATTTTGTATCCACTTTGAATTATAGTACATTCATCACTTCACTTTATTATTTAAATAATTTCTTCTTTGCAACCACTTTGACTACTTTGACCTTTTGGGACTCCTAGATGACTCATGAGGGTTCTCCAACTTCACATGGACATAACTCTCTAACCGTGAGGAGTTATGTGATGTTCCACATACCAACAAAAATGGCATGAAATGTACTATCCATATAGAATAGTCTTATCTACAAATATATCAAAACTCATACCATTATCCATCAAACAAACTTGGGTCCATTACCCAAACCTTTGTGCTACCGTAATTTGCTACCGAACTTTATTCAAGGGTTGACATCAATGACAACCAACCCAATTAATCAATAATCTCCCTGTTGGCATAGGGGAAGACCCAGGGTTCAATGCTATAATAGTGCACCAACAAAACCCTAACTACCGACCCTTTCGGCAACACCTGTGAAGCAGATGAAGTCTCACCCGAGGTAGAGGCAGGGGTGGTTGCACAACTCAGGTTTTTGCAACCTTAGTTGGGACATAGATATGTGATTGTAATACTTAACAGAGCACTTAGCACTGATAGTTCATCAATATTCAACCGCCATCTACTTCGCAGATAAAACAGAGCATCGCATCATTCATCCAGATCTGATGTATCTAAGCACTTATCGTAGAGAAGTAGGTTAGATCTAACAGATTCATGCACTAAGGACATTTATATAAGTCAGATCTAACATCCATATACATCAGTAGCACAAAGCATAAACAGATCTATCTATCTATATCAAAGCACTTAGCAAATAAAGACATAAACATATCAAGACATCACACAAAGCATAGCAACACAACATATATGTGGTTCACCCCCACTCTGGGGCTACGTCCACCAACTCTTCTTCTTTATTATCTTCTTCAATAGGTTACATGCATAGAGTCTCAAAACCTTACTCTGCACAGGATAGGAGATCTGCGCAACTCACTAGATTCTCCTTCCCCGAGTAGATCTAAGCACATAGCCTTCCACAACCTCTTACAATGACTTGCTCTTAGCTCTGCAAGTCTCACACAGTATGCACATAGAACTTTACAATCTTGATCACACAGATCCAACTCTAGCACTTAGTTATTCCTTATGATCCCCCTTCATTACATTGCATAGGCATCTATTTATACTTTACAAAATAGGCCTACACATGGGTAAACCCATGGGCCGACATCCCATGACATCCCATACCTGTTACATAATCCAAAATCCCAAAAAGGACCCAAAAAGGGGTGAAGATCCCATGATCTCTGCTTTGTCTTGCGCTCCTCCTTCGACAGGCTGTTGAAGTCCAAAAATAGGTCAAACTTGACCAAGGATCTCCCAAAACTTGGTCAAGGGCCAACAGGCCCCCAACACTCATCTGTGACTCGTCCCGAGTCACTCTGATCTAGGAAGTTCTGCTTCAAAAGCCTCGAGCATAGATTGAGCTGCTTCGACTTGCTGCTGTGCCTTGGCCTCCTGTTCAATGAACTCTTGGATGACTGCATCATTGACAGGTCCCTCCAGGCATTATTCAGCTCCAGTGACAACCTGCTTCAGTTCTGCTCCTCGACCTTCTACCTCTGTGAACAATTGGTAAGCCTTATTTTGTACAGGTTGGAGCCTCTAAGTTACCTCCATAACTCTGCTCTAGATAGTTTGGATCTGTTGTTGGGCAGTGTGTTGCTCTTGGGAGTGCTTCATTATTTCCATAGCTGACAGGGGCTTAAGCTGCACTTGTATCGTTTTGGCTTGATACTTTGCCTCTTGGAGTTGCGACTCCAGTGCCTTCAGTTCTGGATTCTTAGTGAGTTGTTCGTAGGTCTGGGTATAGTGATCAGTAAGGTTCTTACATTCCATAGTAATGGATTTTATTCTCTCAACTGTGCTTTGAGTAGTTGCTTCTCTTTGATCCCTTACATCCTATGGGGTCTCGGGTACTGCGCGGAGCTCTAAGTCTTCTATGCGTTGTTGTAGCTGTTGGATAACTTCTGTGAATTGTTCTACTTGTTGTTTGACTTAATCCTCTGCCTTTATTTCTACAACTATCACAGAGTGAAGTGCTCGACTGATTGCTTCTTTCACTTCGATTTGCTCCATGAGAAACTCTTCTTTTCCTTACTATAGTTGTGTTTTTTCTTCATCAAACATTGCTTGAAGAGAAATCTTTTCCTATTATATAGCTCGATGTTGCTCTACAAGTACTCCTTGCACTTGTGTCAAAGCCTGGGTGGCTTTTTCTATTTCCTCTTGTGCTCGTCGAAGGCAAGATTCGACGGTCTCAGCTAGTCGATGGAGTTGGGTTGGCTCATCTCCCAACTCTGGTTCTCTCGATGACAAAGGCATAGTGGAGACTGTGCGGCTAGATTGAAGGGATTGTTGTACCCCTCAGAGTTCGAATTCAATCCTATCATACATTTCTTTTTGCTTCACTCCTTGTTTCTTTGCTATCTCCAGTGAAGCATCGTTTAGGGTGGCTATGATGAAGTCAAAATCATCAGAGGTGAGGAAAGTTTGCATCTTGGTCATGAAGGCTTTCGATTTTTTCCAGGAAGAAGGTTTTGGGGGGAAACCTTCCTCTTCTTCAAAGGGTCAACCTCGTCTCTTGGTGGTGTTACTTTGCCTGGTCTCTGTTCAAATTCTACTTCGTCACCACCCCCTCAGTCAGGTGACATGGATGCGGTATTCACTGAGGTGCTGCTTAAGTTTAGGACCTCCTCAGTCTTCTTTTGTCTGCTGGTTCTGGGTGTATTTTGTTCTCTATGAGTGTCTTCTGGGTAGTCAATATCAGATATCTCTGCGGGGTTGGTGGGGATAAGGAGGTCAGCGGACCATTCCTTGGTGATCTCCTCAAGGTCTTCTTCTGTAAGTTTGTAGTATGACTAGAGCTACTCTTGGTGTTCATCTACTCGCATTGTAATGTAGATAAAGTGTCGATCTACGTGGAACTTTATTAGTGGTCGGAGCCTTTGTAGGGTGTTCGGAGTCATGTGAGGCTTGGCTTCGATGGCTCGCTTTAGCTAGAGGTAGTATGTATGAAACACAGTGTTCGACTGCCACTGTTTGTTCATATCAGTTGAATACCATAGGGTGGCGAACTTCGTGGCAAGCAGTTCAAACAACTCTATGTTGGGGAAGGTCGCTCCATTCGGCATCTCCCAGGCAAAAAATACAATGAGGACCAAGAGACAACTAAAATGAAATTTGTAACCCTGATCCTGTGCTTCTCGACAATCTAGTTCCAACTGGTTAACTAGGTACTTCGCCCAGTTCATCTATAGGCCTTCCACGCACTTCCCTGCGAGGTCAACAACAAAGTTGGTGACCTACGTAGGTCGATTCTTCCTTACTAACTTTCCATCTATCAGTTGACATGTGAGGTGCATTGTGCCACTCTGGATGGAATCTACCTTGTAGCCTCTTGTTCCCTTCTCAATGTTGTCATATGTATCCTTGATCTTGTGTGCAAGTGCACGATCTGTGGCTTTTCCTGGATAAAAGTCCTGTGGGTCGGGTCCTTTCATACTCAGTCCTGTGATCCTGTGGATCAGCGTTGGGTCAACTGAAATGCAGCGGTCTAGCCACAAGTAGCCTCCATGGTAACACGATAGTAGCATCTTGACACATGCATTGACTTCCTGGAGTCATATGAAGTGTGGTATCTTCATAACATTTAGCAGGGTGGATTGCACGAGGTTCATCATCCACGACCGAGGGATGATATTTGAGTTCTTCCCTTTTTTTCTAGTTAGGTACTTGTATGGGGTGAGCATGCCATAGATATTTCGATCTTTGAGGTTGAAGTCATTGAACTTCAACGCTATGATCATGTCCTTCTCTGTTCAAACTGCGCGTATCCCCTTCGGGAGGTACGCAGTGACCATAGTGTTCTCGAAGTCTCTTGGCACACTATCACGATTCACTGTGCCAGCCATAGGCACGATGTAATCAAGAAATATGGATGGAATCAACTTCATGTTTGCTAGGTCGTCTTTATGCTTGGTTCTCTTGTCTACTGATGGTCGAGATGGCCCCGATCCATGAGTAGTCGAAGGAGAGGCTTGCAGTCCTCTCGTCGATGATGCTTGTACACCTATAGACATCGACATGACTCGTTAAGTCATGAGGTTGATCAGAACTTCTACAATAATTCTCTATGTAGCGATGAACTCGTTCGACATACACGCTCGGGGTTGGAAATATTTGGGTTCAAGGAGTAACTTAGACACTGCAATAGGATAGAAGGCAATAGCGCAATGATCATTGTGTAAAATCAACAAGTCTGTGGGCTCAAATTCACGATTAGAAAAAGTGTTCTTGGTGCATGGCACGATGGGATAAATAGATAACTTGGAAATGAATCACTTGAAACGGTCGAGAAGCCTTCATTAACTTTGTTCTGTCCATTATGGCGTGGTCCAACGGTCTGGTGGTGAACCATAATTGTCTTTCTACCCATTCAGGGGGTCAATCGAATGGTTATATTGGTTCCAACAACTATATTTCTTCACCATGGCGAAGTGCCATGTGACACTGCTCTGTTATCCCGACGAAGTTCCAATTTTGCAAATTTTCCTTCTGCGAAGTTCCCTCTGGAACCTTCTATAACTTGTTGATCTTAGCTCTCTTCTTACTTATCTTTCTAGCTTTCTTTCCAGTGAGCTTCGTCTCGGTATGCCTTTTTCCATTCTGATTCTTATCTTCTTTTGGCATAGTCACTTCACATTGTTGAGATTCTTTCCTAAGAGTCAAGGGTGATACTTCTTCCTTATCTAGAATAGGTACTTCAATCTTTTGTGGGTCTTCTAGTGTTCATGCAAATTCAACATCCGGGTCTCTAGAGTTGAATAGATTCGATCTATTCTTTTGTTCTTCAATTAAGTGTGCAATCCTTCTAGTCATGAAATCTTTTAACTCGTGTTTCTTCTACTCTAAAAGTTCTTTTTCTTCCTTCCTTCTTGCCTGATTTCTTCCAATCCAAGGTTTTCCTAATAACATGGTAAATGGGGCGCTTTTCTCAATAAATTTAACAATCTCAAAATCTTCTTCTGTCAAAGTTCCATCGGCATTCATAGAAATCCGGGTGAGCTTTCCACATAGGTTTATCAGCTTTCCTTTGAATAGACCTAGTCCTCCCAATGAAGGAGTCATAACAGGCTTCCCTAAAAGTTCCCAAGTTATTTCTGTCATGATATTCACCTGTGTTTCCTCATCTAGAAAACAGTCAATGTCAAAGTCTCCTATTCTTGCTTCAAGGCATTCTTTTTCTTTGAAGACCTCTAATAAACTGACATGTCGGTGGTCATTCAGGGTTTCTTTTGTCTGTAGCAATACTTTCTTTGATTCTTTCTGGGGTTCTTCCATTTCTGGATTTTCCTTAGGGTTTTCTCGTCTCATGTTCGTTCCTTCAATATTAGCAATCATTCTAGGGAAATCCAATACTTCATGGTCCATAGATTTGCAATAGAGACAACTAGGTCTTCTTTCAAGGAATTCCTTAACAAGATGTCCCGGTCTTCTACAACTGTAATAGAGGGTTAATCCTCTCTTTCTTTTAAATGATCCCCAGCCTTTCATGTACTGCATGCTAGAATCATGGTAGCTAACCTGCAAACATTTATTTCTAGGATCATGCATCCACTTGTTAGTCCAAACATTCTTTCTATGCATAGGTATAACATGTATTGAACTATTCTTATCAGATCTACTCATATGAAACCTTCTTTCATCTATTAGTTCCCTAGTTTTCAAGCTAGGACAAATCTTATCAAACATATCTAGATCCATACTTTAGAAACAAAAATTTCCACTTATCTTACTTCTACAGAGCACAAAGCTTTTAGATCTAGAACTTTTCACTATTCTTACCTTTTATCAGAGCACAGAGCTTACAGATCTTACCTCTTTTATTTAGATCTGACCTCTTTTCTTCAGATCGGGCTTCCTTCTTTATCACAGAGCTTTATAAATCAATTAAAATACTGTGCACTAGAATGACAGATCTATGCACAGAGCTTTCACAGTTTTAGGATGGATCTTTGCACAAAGCTTCTTCTTTCTTAGTTCCCAACAATCACAGTTTCAAGTCCTGGCAACGGAACCATTTGTTGACACAGGGGCAGATCCAGGGTTCAATTCTACAACAACGCACCAGAAAAACCCTAACTACTGGCCCTTTCGGAAACACCTGTGAAGAAGATGAAGTCTCACCCAAGGTAGAGGCAGGGGTGGTTGCAGGACTCAGGTGTATGCAACCTTAGCTGGGACATAGATCTATGATTTTAATACTTAATAGATCACTTAGCACCGACAGTTCATCAATATTCAACCGTTATCTACTTCTCATATAAAACAAATCATCCCATCATTCATCCAAATCTGATGTATCTAAACACTTATCGTAAAGAAGGAGGTTAGATCTAACAGATTCAGACACTAAGCACATTCATATAAGTCAGATCTAACATCCATATACATCAGTAGCACAAAGCATAAACATATCTATCTATCTATATCAAAAAACTTAGCAAATAAAGACATAAACATATCAATACATCACACAAAGCATAGCAACACAACATATATGTGGTTCACCCCCACCCTGGGGCTACATCCACCAACTCTTCTTATTTATTAGCTTCTTCAATAGGTTACATGCACAAAGTCTCAAAACCTTACTCCGCATAGGACAGGAGATCTTCTCAGCTCGCTATATCCTCCTTCCCCAAGTAGATCTAAGCACACAGCCTTCCACAGCCTCTTACAATGACTTGATCTTAGCTCTTCAAGTCTCACACAGTATGCACATAGCACTTTACAATCTTGATCACACAGATCCAACTCTAGCACTTAGCTATTCCTTATGATCCCCCTTCATTACATTGCATAGACATCTATTTATACTTTACAAAATAGGCCTAAACATGTGTAAACCCATGGGTCGACATCCCATACCCATTACATAATCCCAAATCCCAGAAAGGGGTTGAGATCCCGCAATCTCTGCTTCATCTTGCGCTCCTCCTTCAACAGGTTGTCGAAGTCCAAAAATAGGTCAAACTTGTCCAAGGATCTCCCAAAACTTGGTCAAGGGCCAACACTCCCCCTTTAGAATTGATGGCAACACTCTGATGCAATATTGAAGTCATATCACTCATGCTCCCCTTGTGACCATCACTCCCCCTGGAACCATGCCTCTATGCTTTTTCTCCAAGCATTTACCTTTGCATCTGATAAATCTCTCCCCTTTTGTCATCAATGGAAAATGTATCTTTCCATCTAGCGCTGCTCCCCATGACTGAACTCTTCCTGAAACTGATCTCCCAACCTGAATTTTCCTCTTTATGGTGCTTCCTCGTGTAAATCTAAGACATATAAGATAAGCATTCAAAAGCATTCATTTTGGAGTAGAAATTACTCTGAGTCTCTGGCAAAGATACTCAAAGGCTTCCCTTGGTAGCGTTTTTTTAAATATGTCTTCCACTTTTTCTTTTTTGCCCACATATTCAACTCTGATGTTCTTCTCTACAACCTGTTCCTATAGAAAGTGATACTTGATTGGAATGTGCTTCGTCTTGGAGTGAATCACCGGGTTCTTTGAGATACTGATGGCACTTGTATTATCACAATAGATTGGAATGGTCTCATCATACTCAACCTGTATATCTGTCAGAGTTTTTTTCATCCATAGGGCCTATGTACAACATCTTGCTATTGCAATATACTCTGCCTCAGATGTAGATATGGATACTGATGATTGTTTCTTTCTTATCCATGATACTAAACACTCACCCAAGTAGAACGTTGCTCTGTTGTTGCTTCATCGGTCATCAATGCAACCTGCCCAATCTTCATATATGTAGGCAATAAGTGATAGATCCTTTCCTTTTGGATACCATAATCCAAACTCTTATTTTCCTTTGAGATATCTAAAAATCCTCTTCACTGCTATGACATGTGATTCCTTTGGTGCTACTTGAAATCGTACCACCTGTCCAAATGCCTTCATTACATATGGTCTGGATGTTGTCACATATAGTAAGCTACCAATCATTGACCTGTATTGCCTCTAGTCTGTAGACTTTGAATCATCATCTTTACTCAACTTGCAACTAGTTTTCATAGGAGTGGTAATTGGTTTGCAATATTCCATTCTGAACCTGTTTAACATTTCTATGATATACTTAATTTGAGAAATAAAAATTCCTTGGTTGATTTGACGTATCTGAAGACCCAGAAAGAAGGATAGTTCTCTGAGTAATGACATTTCAAATTCATTCTGCATATCCTTTGCAAATTTCTGGCTTAACCTGTCATCATTGCTTCCAAAAATAATATCATCAACATAAACTTCAATTACTAAAATAATATCTTGAGTTACCTTAATATAGAGGTTGATGTTTGCACTTCCTTTTCTGAACCCTGCCAGCTGTAGATATTTATCCAGTCTAGAGTACCATGCTCTAGGAGCCTGTTTTAGACCAAACAAGGCCTTCTTCAATTTGCACATGTAATATGCATTCTCTGATAGCTGAAATACTTCTGGTTGTTCGATGTAGACTTCTTCTTCATCTTCTGCTTCTTCTTCATAAAGTTGTTCCATTGATTCATTTTCTTCTTCCTTTAATTCTTGTCCACCTGTTTCATCAATTGTTACATTGATGCTTTCCACAACTTTGTTCAACCTCAGATTGTAACACTTGTATGCTTTCCTTGTACTTGAGTAACCAAAAAGTACTCCTTTGTCCACACGAGAGTCAAACTTTCCCATTCTGCCATCTTCTCTTTTGATGTAGTATTTTCTTCCAAATACTCTAAAGTGCTTCATATTTGTTGGTCTTCCTTTCCATAGCTCGTAGGAAGTTTTTTCATTTTTGTTTCTGAGCATTACTCTATTTTGAATGTGAACTGTTGTATGCACTGCATGTGTCCAAAAAATATCTGTCAATTTTGAATCCGTTAGCATTGTTCGATCCATTTCCTGTGTAATTATCATCCATTATGATATTGTTCCTTTGTCTCTGAACCACTCTCTGAACCAATCTATGAATCCATGATCTTGTCCACTGTAACATATATGTCCAAACCTGCCAAGTGTTCTTATGAATCCATCTTTGTCCATACTGTCCAAGACTCTACTACACAATGTCCATAATGTTGACCCATTTATCATTGTACTATCATGAAGTATTCACTACTACAACTGATTGTACTTATGCTAACTGACTGCTCTGGATCTGTCTATTCAAACTTTGCAAGCTTCTCAAAGGACGGTTCTTTGGTTTGTTACATCTATCACATAGACTCCCCCTGTCTAATATTCATGTTACCTAGGATGTCTAAGCCGGATGGCTCAGAACAATTCCTGCTCTGATGTGTATTCATCATCATCTTCATTAGTAGATTCGTCATCTCTCTGAGCTCTCATTTCTTTCTTTCTATCTGTGGATTCATCTTTCACTACAATGCCCGAAAGTACAATCTCTTGAATCTGTTCCTTATTTACCTGTCCTTCTTTTCTTTCAGTTTTTTTCCAAAACTTTATGTATCTGACATCTTTCTTTTTTCTCTGTAGAATTTTTTTCATCTCGTTTTATTGCTAATCTTCCAATCTCTGGGACTTGGTATTTGTTCACCTGTTCTTTGTGTTTTCTTATCCATACTTTCTTACATCTGATATCAATGTTCTCTTTCATGGAAGTATCGATCATGCTTCTACAATCACTAGCTATGTGTCCATAGTTATGACATTTGTAACATTCAATGTTACGTGGGGCCACATAGGCATTTCTTGCTTGAACATTTATTTTATAATCCCCGCAATCTGCAACCTTATGTCCAAAGTTAGTACAATAAAAACAATGACCATAAAAGAAATTTTCATACCTGGTAGTGAATGATCTTCTTTGTGGCATAGTCGTTCTGAATTTTTTCCTTGACTCATCATGATCATGATTGAAGCTTCTTTGTGGCTTGAACATGGATGGTATTCTTGAAGATGTATCTTCAATAGTTTTCTTAGATTTTGGTTGACCACGATTCCTTCCTTTGAGTTCTTCTGCATAACTCTTTCTATTTTCTTCATTCTTATTTTCTAGCAACCTAGAGTGCTTCTCTTCATTATCTATCACTGATGTAGATGTTTCTGTCTCTTCAACTTTCTAGTTGAGCTTGACGATTTTACTTCTCAATGTGAAAAATTCTTCTTCAAGCTTCTCAACCTCTTCTTCTTTCTTCATTATCTGAGACTTCATGACTTCTTCTGTTCTTTTCACTTCTTCAAGATGAATTTTTAATGTCATTATTTCTTCTTCAAGTCCTTTCTCTTCTTGGGCAAACTCTGCCTCAAGTTCGTTTAGATCATTAGTTCTTTCCTTAAGATGATCTGTCAATATCTTCTCTCTCATTTATGCTTCTTCCTTTTGTGCTTGTATGTTGGCTTCCAAATAATACTTTTGATATTCAAGATTTTTTTCGATCTTTCTGGCTTCTTCTAGCTGATTTCTTAAGTTCTCAATGACTTGTTGGGCTTCTTCAAAAATGTGAACACTTTCCTTTTGTTTCATCAATTCTTTCTTGAGTGACTTTTTTTCTTCTCTTAGTTCATCTAAAGCATTAATCAATTTTTCTTCATAATTGTCTTCCTTTTCAATTAGTTTTTCTGTCTCATTTCCTTCATGGCATTTTGTTTCAAGATGTCCTCGTTTTTCACAATTAAAGAAAAACAACATACCTCAAGTGATTATGTACTCTTCATCTTTTGAATCTGTTTGACATGGTGAATATAAGTTCTCAATGACCTGTTGGGCTTCTTAAAAAATGTGAACACTTTCCTTTTGTTTCATCAATTCTTTCTTGAGTGACTTTTTTTCTTCTCTTAGTTCATCTAAAGCATTAATCAATTCTGCTTCATAATTGTCTTCCTTTTCAATTAGTTTTTCTGTCTCATTTCCTTCATGGCATTTTGTTTCAAGATGTCAGCGTTTTTCACAATTAAAGAAAAACAACATACCTCAAGTGATTATGTACTCTTCATCTTTTGAATCTGTTTGACATCGTGAACATAATTCTTCTTGATTTGTATTTGCATCTCCATACCTTTTTTTCTTATTGTAGCGCTCTGTTTCTACGGTTTTGCTGCCACGAATCCACTGCTGCGATTTTTCTGCTGCGGTTTTTCTGCCACACTTTCCATACCGCACTTTTCTTGCCACACTTTTTCTGCCGCACTTTTCCTGCCACACTTTTTCTGATGCAATTTTTCTACCACACCTTTTATGCCGCACTTTTTCTGCTGCACTTTTCTGCTGCACTTTTCCTATCGCACTTTTTCTGCTGCAATTTTTCTGCCGCACTTTTTTCTACCGCATTTTTTTGCCGTGATTTTTCTGCTGCACTTTTTCTGCCGCACTTTTTTTCTATCAATAATACCTACCCAAATAACCTTTCAAAAAAATAGATATTCAATGATATTCAATAGGTGCTCAAGTGTGATTTAAATGAGAGACCTTTGCCTCTTATTTATACTTTTATGTAGCTTCTTCAAGGGGTTACCTTTTAATCATCTTAACCCACTTTCCTTATTTTAGGGCTAACCCACTTCTAACCACTTGTCCACTTAGTAATTTCTCCATTAACTTTATTATTTAAATATTTTATTTTGTATCCACTTTGACTTATAGTACACTCATCACTTCACTTTATTATTTAAATAATTTCTTCTTTGCAACCACTTTGACTACTTTGACCTTTTGGGGCTCCTAGATGACTCATGAGGGTTCTCCAACTTCACATGGCCATAACTCTCTAAATGTGAGGAGTTATGTGATGTTCCACATACCAATGGAAATGGAATGACATGTACTATCCATCTAGAATATTATTACTTGCAAATATATCAAAACTCATACCATTATCCATCAAACAAACTTAGGTCCATTACCCAAACCTTTGTGCTACTGGAATTCGCTACCAGACTTTCTTCAAGGGTTGACATGTACAGATGCCCCATAATGTGTGAGGTCAAAATATCAACCAATGTCCTAAATACATTATAAGTTTTCAAAGATCAGTTAGCCAGCATGAAGGTTGCCATAATCCAATCTAAGAACAACAACCATAGAAACAAGTTAGAAAAATCAATTCTCAAGGAGGGAATACCCATGCTCAGGTGTGATGACAAGCATGGCTACCAATCAAGTACATTGGATATCCATGTAGAATGTATATATATAAAGCAATGATCATGGCCACATAAGAGATACACAATGGATCCATGTCAAAAAAAGAACATATCCATGAAAGAGATACACAATGGATCTATGTCTCATAATCAGTGAAGGATATCTGGAGGAAAGAGATATATAACTGATCCTTCACAAGTACCAATGTAAGGAGTGGTATTGTCCAATCACAACTTGGGAAACAACATAAGAGAGGTAATGATACTACGTTCATGAGGTATTCGAATCAACTGTTGGGGTACGAGTCTACATTATGTGAATAGATGTGTCGTAGTCGAACACAATGAGACATTGTTTTATTACCGAACATTGATGTATACCATTAAAAAACATGAGACAACCCATCAATAATGATAATGGACATCAAGGTACCTAGTACAATCTAACAAGTATGAATAGAGGATTTGATGTTGAACATGTTTTATAATCTATTGATCATGAGACATTGATGTATTCTCACTGTCAATAGCAAGGGAACCTTCCACTAATGGTTGCAAGCCCCAAGGTATTAATAATGACTCTAGATCTATATCCTAGAGCAATATTTGTTGAAGTTAATAGAAAGAGATCCACTAGAAGGAGGGAATTGAGGCATTCCCCATCAACCAACATGAGGAGTAGCAGAAGGCCAAAGATATGGAAGGAATTGGATGAAATATTGAAAGGACCACCATGAAGTACATCTCTTGTGTGCACCAGATGTAAATAGCGCATGAAAAAAGACCCTCTGAATAGTATCCAATAATGAATATTGTCGACAAAGGTGAGGAAACCACCAATGGGGACAAATGGAATCTAAGGTACTACACAAATCCTAATGTGTGAATAATGTTCTTTCCATCGAACACAAGGGAAACCACTCAATCAATGACCAATGATAGAATGTCATATACTGATAACAAGGTCACCTATCAATGATGTAAATAGGGCTAGGGTGTGCCTCTAAGTCAAAATATGAGAGCAATTTGTCATAGTCGATAAGATATTAACCCACCTACATGAAGTCAATGGGGACCCTCCATACCAGCATGAGTATATGACAAATATACTTTTGATTTTGAGATGTAGTTGACATACAAGAATGGAAAACATAGGCTAAAACTTCCTCTGAACAAAAACACGACACAATATGTGACTTAGGCAGCATGGAATGCAAATGAACATTTACATAAGTATGTGATGCAGGAGGAAACAATATAATCTCCTTGGTGACTGCAAGAATAACTAGTCGGAGGAGTACAAAACTCTGTGTAACTGGTTCAATTTACTAAAGTCATACTAACCTAAATTGTTGAGACTAGACTAAAAAATATATGCTTTGTTCAAAGGCAACTTGACTGCTACCAATAATGGTAAATAAGACACATTCCCACGCTTCTTTTTTTTTATTATTTTTTTTTCTTTTTCATATTGGTAAGCCTGAAAAAGAATAAAAGAATGCTAGAATACATGGAGCAAACAAGTGTCGTGGGAAACAAAACTAGTTCCAAGCACAAGGAACATACATATTCTCAATGCAAGGAAGCATGTGAAGGATATGGAAACTCAAGGGGATGATTTCTCCTAGGGTACATGTGTCAAATTGCAAAGGAAAAACTTGCAAGGATAACAACCGATGAGAATGCATAAGCAAATGGTTGAGAAAAAGCAAGCTGAAACCAACATTAGGCTCAAAAGCACAAGCAGTAGAATGCAATGAAGTATTACAACTTAACACATAAGGATGGGATCCCCATAGGTAAATAGCCAGAATAATATTGAGAAGAATATGAGGTTTCAATGCAATGTCATGGCGGGACTAACATGATTCTCGAGCCTAAGATTTTTTTTTGCATGGGAATGAAAAGGAAAAGTAGGTGTTATCTAGGATTCCCATGATGGTAGGCTCTACCACAAAATAAATGACACTTTAATTCGGCTGGAAAGTCTTGTGTCGCCAGTAAGTGGGGTTGACCCTAAGGAAAGTGTATAATAGGTCACTGATAATGAAAAACACAAAGTGGAAAAAGTCATACCTTATATGCCAGTGACAAGAACATTACCTCAACGATTCAGAAAAAATCAGACTAGCAAATAGGAAACATGCCATTCCAAACATCTTCCCTACACAAAATGAACTCAAATAGTCATCTTGTGCAATAATTTTGGTTCATTAGGTGTTTTTAAACTAAAAATGGTAAAAACTATTGAAAAGTGGGTGGAAAATTCTTTATAATATGAAAAAATTAATCCAAAAACACTTTATTTTAGTGTTTTACCAAATTAGGAAATTTGAGTGGGAAAATATTCCAATATTATAGAGACCATAACTAGAGCTACGATTGTCAGAATCATGTTACCATCAAAACCAGGTAAACAAGCTCTCGTCCCTCTTCATTTCTATCTAAGAGTTTTTTTCTTTTTCTGCAATTTTTCATTATATTTTTAGTTTTAAAGAAAGGTAGGGCTTGCACACGCACACTAGTGGCACAGGGAGCATACAATTAGCCCTATATGTGTAGTATCTTAACAACCCCCACATATGTACGTGCCTATCATGATAGACAGACGCATACATGTGCGCAAAGTTGGAAAAAATTACCAAGAACTCATCTTTTTAAATGTGCAGAAGCTCAAAATGGTGATCGAGTGGCGAGAGAGAGAGAGAGCATGAAGAGATCAATATCCAGGTACTCAATGATGATGAGGCCATGGAATCTCTTTGTCAATGCATTTTGAAGAATGTTTTTCAACTGAGTAACATGTGAGCCCAAAAAAGGCTCCTGTAATTATTGTTGAATTACTAGGAGCCCGATGTTGATGCCTTCATGATAGACAATCAATATCTGAAAATATAGGTTGAGGATGTGTACTTCATCATTGGATCTCATGATGAGGGGACATCGCAAACCTCTACACTTGGGGTAGAGAGGGCATGACCATATAGGAATATATAGCTTTATACTAGGAGTCAAGTCCTAATCCGTAATATTGAAAATTTGAGCCTCATGGTCATCCTCCTAATTATAGCAAGGGATAATGTATCCACGAAAGTTCACTAGGACTTAAGGCCACATATGTTCTATGCAGCGGAATGTATGTAAGGTACCATATATGACCGGAGTACCAACTTATTACAATGCATGAAAACTCAACTTACTGATTGTAAGAAAGGAAAGACAAAAAACGTTTGGCATGGTAGTGTTTTATGCAAATTCGTTTTCAAGAGGGTACCTCCACTTAGTCTGAAAGTGTGCATGGATCTTCAATAAAAAAGGACACCATGCATGGCCAGGTGAAGTGCACTGATTCTACAACTGGGGGGAGGTTGAATGCCCTTCCCCTACGTCGATGATTTCTTCAATTGGTGGGAGAGATAGATCATTGTTATTGATGATTAATTTCATTGCGAGGGCATTGAATTCTGTCATGATCCAAATATGCCCGTACCTCCTAGCTCCTCTCTAGGAGAGATAGGTAAAAAAAAAAAATTTATTTTATTTTATATTAAATTAAGAGGTAACTCAAAAATATTTTTGGCATGGATTAAAGTTAACAACAAATGTGAATATGTAGATATCAGACCGAGACGGCCATAGGGATACCCGCGTCACCAACACAGAGGGTGAGATGAAGCACAACTAGGAATGGATGCCACACAACTAGAGAGGACATTTCAAAATGTCTAGAGGAATCTGGACCTCCTCACCCATCGGATTCCCATGATTCAGATCAAGGATTTTCCAGAGCATATGCAATGACAAGTAGTAGGTGTACCATAGGCCTATCAAATTTTCACATGGACCTCTATGTGACTTATTTTCATATCTGAAAATTGCTTCCTAGTGATCTAATAGTAAATCCCTAGCTATTATCACCGAACAAATCTACACTGGAAATTATTGGCTGAAAACATGTGCAACGAAAACATAAAGATTAGAGATGAATCATAAATACACATGAGACACAAATTTCAATTATGTAATATTGTTAACATAAAAAATACAGAGGGAAAAACTAGCCCTCCCAGCCAATACAATATCACCAAAAATATGAGGACAACCTTGTCCTCCAAAATATCACCAAAAATATGAGGACAACCTTGTCCTCCAAATTCAACAAAACTAAGAATAACCTTGTTCTCCAATAACCATACAAATCAGAAAACCAAACCTCAACAATATTTTGGAAATCTCCTCTTCCCATGAATCTACTGTAAATCTCATGTACGTCTTTCTAACGTCACCTTTCATGACGTATGGATCTATACCTGCCCAAAAAAATGGATACACAATTCACCTTACTCGCAACCCACAGACATACACGGTTTTCTCTTCTGTAAATCGCATATACCCTATATATGATTCATCCTTCTACAATCCACATATATATGCGCTTTGCCCATCTGCAAGCCATGTATGAGTTCAAAAAAACTTGTATGGACACCTATGTACACTTCGTTCTCTGCCAACTCCTTTCTCCTAGGCCATATTTACCACCTTGCAGAGTTTCCTAGCTGAGATCACCATTTATCCTTGACACAAGTGCATGCTCACTTGTACCAACTCCATTTCTTCACAATGCGATATAATGTCATAATGAAATATCACCTTTATATAAGAGTCCAATGAGTGAGTTTAGTATCCTTTTATAAACTCAAAAATTAATTAGAATATTGTAATCCTCTTTGTGAGTGTGGCACCCCCACACAAACCCACAAATCCCATCAACTTTCCCATGAGGCCTTAGCCTCATTTCTAGGCTAATTTTACTGAAACGAAAGCCAAAATTGGTGCCAACGAGAATTCCCACATTCCCGACACCTTGGCCTCTAGTAGGAATACCTCCCAAATCTACAAAAATCAACACTCCCTCTTAGGGAGGGAGGTATCCCATCCTCCAACTAATGGATGAACTACTATCACACATGGTAGAAATGGATCTGGATCTACAACCTCATATGTAATCCAATAGTCCAAACTGGATACTACCTCTGTCATTGTGGTAAATGGGTCTGTGAACTCTCATCTCCATAAGATATGTTATCATAGTTTCACTCCACTCCTCCCCAACTCTTTCTATCCAATCTGTCTGACTGGAAGCATCCACGACCACTATAGAAAAGTTTGTTTGGTTGGTTGCATCCTTGGTCACTGAGGAATTTTTTTTTTGGATAACTACATCCTTGGTCATTGAGGAAAAATTTGTCTGGCTAGCCTTATCCTTGATCACTGAAGCAAATATTTTTGTCTAGGCTCCCTCATTGGATACTCCCACTATGACAGAATAAAATCCTATCTCTTGACTAGCTACCTCCTCTATCACTGTGGAAAAAAATGTATCCTCCATGGAGGTCTCATATGCCCTAGAATCCTCCTACCTCTAAAGCTCTTATCTAGCCTTCTCAACCCATGACAAATATTTTTCAGGCCTGGAAGATGTCTCTCTCCCACCTGAACCTAAGGGAGAACTCCATATGGATGCCCATCTCTCCCTCTGAGACAAATGTCTCTCCCTTTGATCAAGCTCACTCTGAGATCACATGCTTCTTCTGAAACTTGAATCCCTTTGATTATGCACAACCTCTGGGGCTATCTGTTCCATTTCCACTATCCTCTGCATAGTCCTGGGAGGCTACTCCTCCCTCCTAGATACTTTGGGATAACTCCCTCTAAAATCAGGCTCCCTCTAAGTTGGTACTATTGGTGAGGCCACCTGCTCCCTCTAAGCTTGTGCTACTGCTGGGGCCATATGCCTCACCTCTAATGGAGCTACCTTCTCCTCCTCCTCTGTCTCTCTGTTGTTGCTAGCCATAACACCCATGGGATGGCCCCTTAGTCTATATAGGGTGACCTCCATAACTACAAGAATCACTAATGATATGAAGCTAGTCCATTTGGGCATAAGAAATACATGTCCATATCAAAACAATACATGATATCCCTTCCTCTCAATATTTGAGACTGAGAGGACACTCCTCCTAAGTTTTGACACCCATAACACATTAGACACCCTTGTTATCTATCTTAAACCCAACCAAAACAACACTATATCATATCCTCGTATTAAATGCTTGGATCCCATACCATGATCCACACACAAGTCTGATCCAGTCTCTGTGAGAGTGTCAAACAACTCTCGTGTACCTGTCATGTAGAAAGATGCTCCATTGTCCACCAAAAAAATATCCTTGCAAGAGACTACACCTGAAAGGATGGATACCAACAAGATCTCCCTCTAGAACTTGTCTGCAACATCATCAACCTCTGTTGATGCATGTTGCCTTCTTCCTCTTCCCTTCTGAAGTGGACACTATCAAGCATAATGGCCAAATTCATGGCACTCAAAGAATCTGATCTTGATATGATACTTCTTGTGTCTCAACTCTGGGGATGCTTCTCTCTTGAGAGAATCCTTTCTCCCCGACAGACCTCTTCTATCTGGAGAACCCCTTTTCCCTTCCTAGTGTGGGTTGCAAGGGCTTGGTTCTCATAATTGCTACTCTTCACCATACCATCCATATTCTCTTTGGACACCAATCGGGTATCCTCCTAGATAAAATCATTCCATATCCTATCAAAGGTGGGAAATGTCTCACGTGCACATATCCCCTACACAAATGGTTCCCAAGACTTGGGAATACCTCTCAAAGACACATTCACCAACTAAACATCATGCTCTCACCAATAGTTTTCAGTTGATCTCAAATCTGAGTAATATTCATGAGGTAATTTACAACTATGTCTTCATTGGTCATCCTCACAATCTGAAGTTGATGCTTCAAGTGTAGTTTCCTACCAGTATTCTTGTTTTGGTATAAACCTACCAAAGCATCATAGATCTCCTTGGAAGTTGTCTTCTTGGCAATGTGAGGAATCAAGTGGTCCTTCACAGACTCTAGCAATACGTGCTTGGACTTCACTTCCTTATTCTTCTGAGCTGCCAACTCTTCTGGATCATTAGGATCTACAACCAAAAACTCAACATACTCCTTAAGGTCATTCTTTTCCAATAGAAAGAGAACCCTTGCATTCCAATATTGGAAGTTAGTTACCCCTTCTAACCTTTCCTCAAGCTTCAATGTGTTCACCATGGTGACCTATCCAGAACAAGACCAAGAACAAGAGAAACACTCTTCCAGTGTTGCAACAAACAATATGTCTCAAGATGATCCTCTTCTCATTAGATCCCAAGCTCTTATACCATGTCAATTTTCACATGCAACTCTATGACATATGTGACTAATTTCAAATCTAAAAATTGCTTCCTAGTGATCTAACAATAAAACCATACCTATTATCACTGAACAACTTTACACTGGAATTATTTATTGAAAACATATGTAGTAGAAACATAAAGACCATATATTAATAATCAATACACATGAAACACAAATTGTAGTTTTGTAATCATCAGAAATCATGAGGGAAAAACCATTCCTCCCATCCAATACAATATCACCAAAAATATGATGACAGCCTTGTCCTCCAAAGTCACCAAAATTGAGAACAACCTTGTTCTCCAATAACCATGCAAATCAGAAAACCAAACCTCAACAATATTATGGAAATCTCCTCTGTGCACAAATCTATTGTAGATATCTTGTACGACCTGTTGACATCACTTGTTATCCTGTATGGATATGTACCTACCTAGAAAACCAGATACGTGATTCACCTTACTGGAAGCCCACAAACATATGCGGTTTTCTCTCTTGAAAACCACTTATTCCCTATACGTGATTCATACTTATGTAATCCACATATATACGCACTTTTCCCATCTGCAAACCACATGTGAGTTCAGAAAAAATTGTACAGACACCTCTGTACACTTCACTCTCTGCCACCTCCTTTTCCTAGGCCAAATTCGCCACCTTGCAGACTTTCTTAGCTAAGATCACCAATCCTCCTTGACATAAGTGAAAAATCACTTATTCCAACTCCATTTCTCCACAATGTGATTTAATATCACAATGACATCTCTCCTCTATATAGGAGTCCAATGAGTGATTTGAGGAGCCCTTCCTAAACTAAACAATTAATTAGAATATTTTAATCCTCTTTGTGGCTATGACACCCCAACACAAACCCAAATATCCCATAAACTTTCCCATGATGCCCTAGACTCATTTCTAGGCCAATTTTACTGAAACAAAATTCAAAACGGTTTCCAAAGAGAATTCCCACATGCCTAGCACCTTGGCATCTAGTGGGAATACCTCACAAAGATACAAAAATCATCAAGGCCTGGGTACAATTGTTCTAGCATCTAGCCAATGTCGTAGTATGTTATATAGACACACATGCGGAGGAGGGGCCCTTGACATAGATTATATATCATATTTTTGTATTGGCATATACAGATGGACATTCAGGGCTAGAGGGCCAAATTTTGTAACTCATAATCCAAATTGTTTTACTTAAAGGACATGGAAATAATATATACATATCTCTTTTTTCCTCGATATAAATGTGTTATATACAATTATGTGTGTGTGCCTTTTACTTTAAATGTGTGACAAATTCCGCTAATACATAGCTAGCATGTGCATCATACACACAATTTTCACTTATAGAAGCATGATTATAAGTAATATAATTAAAATGTCATTCTAGAAGGCTTACCCACTATAATCGTCAGAGTAATGTAGGATCGCACACATAGTATTGACCATTTAGTTGAAACACCACCAATTGGGAATCTAGGAAAGCTTCTAAACAAAAGATACCATGTGAAATAACATCTTTTAGGAGTTTGATAATGGCACTATACTCGGCCACCTTATTTGTCATTGGCCCCAGAAAATCTCCTCCACATACAACTACTTATCCCAAAGGCAAATAAATCACCCACACGGTGGAATCAAGATTCTGAGTGTGATGGTTGGTACCATCCGCAAACCTGACATGGAACGATGACTCTAAATATGTAATACCCCTGGGCCGAACACCAACTGTAAATTTAAATACAAATGTACTTAAGCTGGTGAGATGTTTGATATCTTTTTGCATGCACTTTCTATGGTATAGTGAGCACATGTACTACGCGCTAAAATGATGAAGTGTGCACATTCCAGGATACTGCGGGAAACGAACTTAAGTGTGCACAATTTTGAGGCCAGAGAGCCTTTGTGTATATGTTGTGTTTTGAGGCTGGTGAGCCGAGATGCAAAAAGGACAATATTTCTGTAATGTAAATGTAAATGTAATCACACATAAATATTAATGGAAAACACATCACTACAGTAGACCAACCATGTAAAAGAGTATGGGGGACTAAACTCCACTAGTCAGGGAAAGGGGGATAAAAGTTAAGGATACGGGGATAAACTAGGGAGATTAAGCCAAAAATGAATATTATATTAATATTCCTTAAAGTATAAAGTATGGATAATTATTTTATACTAATTTCTAAGGATGGGGACAAGTGGGCCAAAGTAGTTCTCAACATGACAAGTGTCAAGTTGGGAACATGCATACATATAGTTTGGACTTAGTTCATTTTACCATCATTCCATCATCATGCACTCACTCATTCAACTATCCTCCATACCTTCCTGTCATTGTACCTATACTTGTACCCGTACCCATACCCATACCTGTACTTGGTTAGCTTAGGAGATGGACTGAAGAAGAAGGTTGTCAAGCTCATGGGATATTGAAGAGGTGGGTTGTCAGGCCCATGAGAAATTCTATCTAGGTGAGAGAATTGTTGGGAATTTATTTTCTGAAGGTTCCAAACTGTAGCTACAGGGCTTTGAGACTTCCAGTATGGTCTGTTTCTGAAGCCCCAGAAAGAAAGTGGGGTAGCCGAGGGACTGTTGAGAAGATAAGGGGCACACTTCCTAGGGTGGGAAATACATGTGGGGAATGAGGGACTGTAGGTTGTTAGTGCGAGTTGGCACCTATGAAGAATTGTTTCCTATTGTCTGAGATACATCAGCCTGGTTAGGTGTTCCTTTACCCGGGTGGAGTTTTGTCCCATCTCGGGGGTGACCCACTGCTGAGAGTTTTGAGCAGTGTGGTCTAAGGCTTGGAGGAATGTGGAAGGTATGCACGCAATTGGTGATATTTTTACCGAGATAAGTGTCAATTGTGTGTTAAATTACATGTTGCATTATTATGTATGTGTTTATTTTATGGGTTTTTCCTGTGTGTGTTGCATGTGTATTTTTATTATTATTCTGTATGAATCTGTGCATTTGCAAAGTTTCTATATGTTTTAATTTTGTATACAGTTCAAAAATTTTATGTGGTATAGCCCAATTGGATGTTGGGGATGCTACAAAAGACATATGCCAATCGAGTAGAAACACTATAAGTAACCAAGAGAAATGAAAGAAAACAAAAACAATATTATCAATGTACAATAATTACAAAGGGGAAAACGCCTAAGTAATAGTGCTCAAGCGTAGTACCTCTTGAGGTAGACCCCATTTATGGGATCCGGTAGCACATTAACCTCGTAATCGGATAACTCATAATATCTTTTCCAAAGGGAATGCCTCATAATGTAAGGACTATGCCACATTGGATTAAACTTGCCTGCCCCTAACGCGTCCTTATCCTGATCATAAACTAGAACAAGGTCACCCTTGGAAAACACCCTTGGGTGGACAAACTTGTCATACCGAGACTTGGTTTTGATAGTGACTGCCATGGTCGATGACAATCTCTCTCAAAAATTCTAACCTAGTGATAACCTGATTGAATAGAAACAAAGGTGCGGTCTCACCATTGTTCGAAAAAGTAGGCATAGCCTCCGCCCACTTCATAAAGTATTTGACGACAATGATGATATAGTGATTTCCCCCTAGTTGAAGGAAGGTGGCACGTGGTGAAATAAATTATGAACTTCATAAATGGACCAACAGTGATGGCGAGAAATAATAGAGCAAGATGCCTGTACATTTTCGAGAAAACATTTGACGGGGATGACACCTTTTGAATGCCTCAACACAATCTTTAAATATCATTGGCCAAAATTACCCAACATGGAAGATTTTTTGGGTTATAGCCAATCCAAATAGATTACCACCACATGCTCCACTATGGAAATAAGTAAGCATGGAATCCACATCTTCATGGGTCAAGAAACGATGAAGAATTGAATTGACCCCATGGTGATGCAAAGTGTCACTGATAATAAGGTAAGGTTTCATGGACTATGAAAAAATGTCATGTAAATCTTTAAATAAAGAGGTATACATACAGATATCTTCAATAGGATAATCTGCACCGATAAAAATGTTTTCTACAACACTGGGATTTTTAGAGATGTTGGTCGGAATAGTTTATGATATATTAATCATGTTCCCCTCAACATAAACACCATGTTTTTCCAAGGGGTTCACATATTGATCGACACCTCCACTCATAGCTAATTATTATTCTTTGCTTTCAACTCAATTGAGTTCTAAAAATAAATAAGATCGATGATGTAGATTGTCCCATGGTCATTCTGAAATTGTCATTGCCTCTATAATAGCTTCATCAGAATACAATATAGTGTCAAGGAAATTGAGAGAAGTTTAAGAATTTTTGGCCCAAATGGGATTTGGAAATTGATCCTCTTCTTCCATCTGTGAAGGAGTAGGATAAAAGTCTACAATAGCTTGCTAGATTGCTCAATAAGTAATCTTTGTTGTAGACAGTGGCATGGCCATATTGGCATGTGTAAGGCCTTTCACTGATTCACATGGTGAGGGTAACATCCATGGATCTTCAAAATATGAAGTTTTAAATGAACCTGCCCATGTAACAAGGACCTAGGGGCTCTACTTTGAATAGTCGATCAGGGTAGCATGAATGTATGAAACTAGTACTGAGAAATTAAAGGTTCCCATGAGTGAAGGGTACATCCCAACACCAATGCTCTCAGTTTTCATCTGAGATTTTTTGATCAATGAGACCATAGATCCTGAATTTTCCATGGAGTCAGAGTGGTTGAACAAAAATTGATCCATCATTACAATTTTCCCATCATGAGGGAATAACAAGACTCAAAAAATTGATGAGACAATAACCGTCATCACATAATTTCAAATCCTTCCTAACAAAAGGTTATAGTCAAGTGGAGAGTTGACTACTTCAACTTCCACATAAACGGTCTTGCCTCCTAACTAGACATGAAAAGAGGAAATGAGACCATGTAGTCTAAATGATCATCTATAGAATGTAGTTAAAAGAGTAGGAGACAGGGTAATATCAAGAGAATTGATTGATTTATAGCAAGATAACAACATAACACAAGTCGAATTTCCTTCATCAGTGAAAATTCTTCCAATGATGTGTTTCATATACACAACATTAATTTGGAAAGACAAACGATAGGGAAGATGAGGCTTCACCTCTGTAGCATCAAACTTCATAATGATATGGCTCAAAGAGTCAACAACCCCTATCGCGGGCAACAATTCATCTTGTTGCATAGGGAAACTCTGAAGCACTTCTAAAGTTGACATCGCACATGGAGCCAAGTCCTCAACAATATAATAGTTGAGTGTGCCTCAAGCATTCAGGTTGTGTAACACATGCTTATACACACCTTTCGGTATGTATGATTCCTTAGATTCTTCTTGAATATGTATCTTCAATAGTTTTCTTAGATTTTGGTTGACCATGATTCCTTCCTTTGAGTACTTCTGCATAACTCTTTCTATTTTCTTCATTCTTCTTTTCTAGCAACCTAGAGTGCTTCTCTTCACTCTCTATAACTGATGTGGATGTTTCTGTCTCTTCAATGTTCTTGTTGAGCTTGACGATTTTATTTCTCAATGTGACAACTGTTTCTTCAAGCTTCTCAACCTCTTCTTCTTTCTTCACGACTTCTTCTATTATTTTCACTTCTTCAAGCTGAATTTTTAATGTGATTATTTCTTCTTCAAGTCCTTTCTCTTCTTGACCAAACTCTGCCTCAAGCTGGTTTAGATCATTAGTTCTTTCCTTAAGATGATATGCCAATATTTTCTCTCTCATTTTTGCTTCTTCCTTATGTGTTGCTATGTTGGGTTCCAAATACTTTTTTTTATATTCAAGATTTTCTTCAATCTTTCTGGCTTCTTCTCACTGAGTTCTTAAGTTCTCAATGACATGTCGGGCTTCTTCAAAAATGTGAACACTTTCCTTTTGTTTCATCAATTCTTTCTTGAGTGACTTGTTTTCTTCTCTTAGTTCATCTAAAGCACTAATCAATTATGCTTCATAATTGTCTTCCTTTTCAATTAGATTTTCTATGTCATTTCATTCATGGCATTCTATTTCAAGATGTCCTTGTTTTTCACAATTAAAGAAAAACAACATACCTCTGGTGATTATGTACTCTTCATCTTTTGAATTTGTTTGACATGGTGAACATAATTCTTCTTGATTTGTATCTGTATCTGCATTTTCTGAATCTGCGATGGGTGAAGAATATATGTCATGTAACTTGTCCCAAAGTTCTTTGGTTTATGAACATTTACCAACCTTTTCTCTTACAAGATTAGGTAATCCTTCCGAGATGAAATCCATTGCTATTTTGTTATTTTTCTTCAATTCCTTCTTGGCTGCAGTCTTTTCCCTTTTTGAACTATCATATCCTATAATGACTGATAGCCAAATATAATACCCCTGTGCCTGTAAAAATACTTTCGTCCTTCCACTTCACATCATACTTTAAACCATTCTGACCATTGAAAAATGGTACTCCATTCTCAGAATAATCCATGATCTCCTTCCAGTGGTTAAACAATTTCTTGAAGGAACCTGTTCTAATACTAATTTTTAGATTACAGAGAGGGGGGTGAATCAGTAATAGAGCAATTTAATAATTTTTAACCATATAATGCAAGTGTTATATCAATGTAGCATTATCATCAAATAATTGCAGAGTAAATAAAAAATGAACAAATGAGCAATTATACACATACACAATACACCAGTGTTTTTACATGGAAACCCAAGGCAGGAGAAAACCACGGAATGTTTTTTCTTCTATGTATTTAAGAATTACATTCATTGGAAGCACCAACTTCCTTTATTTTCCAGCTGCAACTGGAAGGAGGCTCCAACCCCCTAGTTTCTCAGGCTACAACTTGAGGGAAGCTCCAACTCCCCAATTCTCTGGCTACAACCAGAAGGAGGCTACAACCCCCTATGTTTTCTAGTTACAACCAGAAGGTGGCTACAACCACTTTTCCTTTCCCCGTCCAACCACCCTGAAATAAAAGTAGAATGATGGAACCACTGTCACACTATCACTGTGAGATATAATGTTGTAAACCTATACCAATCAACTTGTAATCAACCTGTACCATAAACAAGTGCATCAACCATTCACCAACCTGTACCATAAACAAGTGCATCAACCATTCACCAACCTGTACCAAACAACCTATAATGAGCTTGTACCATAAACAAGTGCATCAACCATGCACCAACCTGTACAAATAACTTGTAATGAGCCTGTACCATAAACAAGTGCATCAACCATGCACCAACCTATACCTCAACCTATACCATCAGCCATGCACCAAATATGTACCAATCATGCATCAAATACACATAAACTATGACTCATCAATATGTACCAACATCATCAACTATACACATCATGTATGTGCCAACTCATCAACTATTTGTCTCAACCATGTACCCAACATGTACCTCAACCAAAAGACCTCATCAGTTTCATCCTCCAAATATGATTTGTAACTATGTAATAGACCTAGTGTATATGATCACATACCTGCAAACCTTCCTTAACTTTAACAACAAGAGACTAGCATTTTCATCAAACTTTACTTTAGTCTCACATGACTAATTTTGGATTAGTCAACAATCCTAACTTGAAATAATCATAAATATGTACATGTAATGAATAAAGATATGAAAATAGTACAAAATGTTCTTCAATGTCTTTTATGCAATTCCTTCAGATCTCACTACTTGGAACCTCTTAGAAAAATAGTTATAGCAAAAATGGCATACCTTGTTAATTATAGCTTATTCTAGAAAGCAAACTTATAGAGCGTGCCCCACATGAAATATTTGTTGTATGGATCTGAAAATGGTACACAGAATAATACAGACTGTACTATAACCAATACATTTGGTCTTACTGAATTTGGATCTGTTATGAAGAATTTATGACGTCTTTACCTGAAACACATGTTTTAGACTAGTTTCAGGACTAGCCACAAACCCTATTTTTCACAGAGTGTAATTCCAAAAATACAACGACCCACAAGATGAAATTTTTATCATAGGTACTTGGATATGTTTCCTCAACAGCCTCTCAATTTCATGTTCTGAATCATTCTAGAAAAATTTTTATTGTGAAAATGGTGAGATGACCTGTAAATAACACACCTTAGAAATCATTATCAAAAGAATTTATTATCCCTTGAGTTTCGGTCTTCTTTACTTCACCTTCCCTCTAAAATTTGGCTTAGATATCCTTTGGTTACCTTAGTCACTTGTAGATATTCAATATGCTAAAGTTTGATTAAAAATAAGAAACCTTTGCCTCTTATTTATACTTTCATGTAGCTTCCTCAAGGGGTTACCTTCTAACCATCTTAACCCACTTTCCTTATTTTAGGGCTAACCCACTTCTAACCATTTGTCCACTTAGTAATTTCTCCATTAAATTTATTATTGAAATAATTTATTTTGTATACACTTTGACCTATAGTACACTCATCACTTCACTTTGTTATTTACATTACCTTCTAACCATCTTAACCCACTTTCCTTATTTTAGGGCTAACCCACTTCTAACCACTTGTCCACTTAGTAATTTCTTCATTAACTTTATTATTTAAATAATTTTTTTTGTATCCACTCTGACTTATAGTATACTCATCACTTCACTTTATTATTTAAATAATTTCTTCTTTGCAACTAGTTTGACTACTTTGACCTTTGGGGCTTCTAGATGACTCGTGAGGGTTCTCCAACTTCACATGGCCATAACTCTCTAACCGTGAGGAGTTATGTGACGTTCCACATACCACCAGAAATGGCATGACATGTATTTTCCATCCAGAATAGTCTTGCATTTTTTAATGCATAAATAGACTAGTATCCTGAAAAACCCCTAAAACACTTGGATTATACAGATTCAACCACTAAAATCTACAGTTTCAATAATTTCTAGCTAGATTTCGAACAAGTTTAATCGAAAAATATGAAGAAAAAAAAATAAAACCTTTAGACTAAGGCTTAATTATTTATTTATAGAGCTAGATCATTCAATTTTAGACTGAGGCTTATTTATTTATAGATCTATTTCATTCAATTCAGATGCCTCTATTGCAACATCGTGGTCTTTGGGGGAATTTTCCAACATTTCCTATTACAATCCATCAATGTAACCATGGAAATCAACAAAAGTAACAACGAGAGTCACCTCCACAGCTGGTTCAATGTACATGAATAGACAAGACAAAACAAAAGCAAAGGTACAATACCGCATGGCTACAGTAATGGCTTGGCTGGCAGGAACCAAACCAAACAAACAAACCTTTTCACAGTGAATGCGCTAGTTGGTGATGAAATCCAACATCGTAGGAAAAATATCAAAAAGGGGTTGAGATAGAGTAGGTGGATCAGTCACGTTGGTGACCTTCTTAATGGACTTAAGCCTTGGTGCAAGTTCCCTCATGGTGTATCTGTGGGTTACCCTCCAAGGAGCCCGAGTGAGTTTGACCAAAGTCTAACCTAGGTACATCAAAGACTCCCCTTCGTCGTCACCTAGTGTATGAATCCTAAAGATAAATGCCACCAAGTTTACCAACTCACAGTCAGCCTCTGGAAAAGTACAATCAACAGTGGGGATCGAACTTATGGGCAAGATATCAAGTCTGAAATTATTCTAGAGGACTAAAGACAAGAGGATTGGTAAAATCCATAGGACCTCGAACGGATTTGAGATTCATGAAGCTCCATGACCAAATGAAAACAATTGATTCTCAGGAACAACCCCCAATATATGATCATTCCTCTATGATTGGTTAAGCCTTGGAGGGGTAATCCTTGTTTCCCTCCAGCACATGACCTCCTGTTTAACCCCTGTGTGTGAGGGGAGTCCCGACTATGCATATACGAAAATTGGATTTTCTCTCCCTATCGCAAGATTATATGTTTGTTTATGGATTTGGAAAGTTATTCTCAACACCTATTTCAAATCCCCACACTTAAGCTAATGTAGGTTTGCATACACCTAAAAAGAAAAATTTCTAGATAGATTTTAATTAGCGCTTTGATTTTAAGGTTGTTGTTTACTCAAGGGTATGGAAGTGAAACATATGCTATTCATGACTTCGACTTCAAAAGAGTGAAACATAATGATATGCAAAGATTTTTGTTCGATGAAATCTATCTAAGGAAAGGAGAAGAGTCTTTTTCCATTCCCAAATGCATAAACCCAATGAATTTTGCCTAATGCAAACTACAAACGTGTACCACCCAATACTTTGAATGCAATCAATTTTTGTTCATTTGATTATAAATGAAATGAACCTAAATCAAATGCAAGTTCTTTCTACTTATTTACTTTCAATGCAAGAATCCAATGCAGATACAAAGGAATATGAAGTAAAACGATCGAACAAGAAATGCACTCAAAACTAACAAAAACTGAGAGAAACTAAGTGTGAAATAACTCTCTCAATCAAGAACTCAAAAAGTTGACAAGAAAGAACAATGTCAGAATGCCTCCAACAAGAACCCAAACAATGAAAAAGAGAAAGAGGAAATCACTCAACAATCTTTAAAGATGAGTAGCAAGAAACAAGTATTCAAGCTAGGTTGTGGTAAGCAAGAGAATCTCAATCATTCAAAAGAGTGATAGGTTCTAAAGAAGATTGAACAAAAACTAAAGACCAATCAAACCTTTGCAGACTCTTCCAATCAATCAGATAATTGAAAAGATCGCGAGACAAAGACAAAACTAGTGAAAAGCAAGGCGAACCAATCTTACAACGTAGAAGAGGTTTGCAAGCTCAACAAAGATAAAAATGAGTGATAAGTATCAAATCCTCAATCCAAACAAATTCAAAGACAATCAAGAGTCACTAGAAAAAAAACCTCTTAAGAGAAGACTGAGAAAAAGCAGGCAGAAAGAGGCAAAAAATCCTGAAAAGGGAGATTAGTGACCCTGTTCTCAAGGAGACAGAGCACTATTCAAGACAATGGTGCCCACTAGGAGGCTCTGGGGGAGCTCTAGAAATCTAATGGCGCCCCTGTATGCACTGTATGGGAGCACCAATTAGGCTAATGGCACCTTGGTGTGAACTGCGGAGGAAAAAATAGTCAAAGTTCTCTCCCCATTGGAGTCACCATTTTTTTGTTGTGAGAAATCTTACCCTGCGGACAGGATAATCTCCCCTTTGGAACAATACCCCTATATTTGGTCCAAATACAGAAGAGAAAAATTGGTTACTACTTTCCCTATAGATCTAACTATATCAATCAAGCAAGAGAGGAGAAGAATGATGTGGCGTACCTTGTTGCAATGTTCGTCCTCGCTGCTCCAATTTGTAGGCTTGATCTCCAAGCTCCTCAACAAAACTAAAAACCTACAAAGAATAGAAAAGGAACTATTCCTCCTACTCTAGATGATTATATAAATCATATCTATCTATGAAGACTAAAACGACAATAGACAAGAAAATGTAGAAATCATGAACTTGAAGGGAATAGGCCAAGTTGATATTAATTGGAAATCCAAAGAAGGCACTTACAAAGCATGACTGGCGATGCAATCAATTCTCCAATCTCTCCTTGTCCAACCCTTGCATGAATCTTGACATCAATATGTTGATGCTTCCTCCAGAATCAAAGGTTTGATACCTATATTGTTCCCCCCTTCACCTTGGAAATACCTTCAATATATAGGCTTGAGAGGCTTAACCACGATGAAAAAATAAGGGATATGGATCCTTAAGTTGGGATTATATTGTAGGATAGAGCCCATAGGGTAGGATTTGATCACAAAAACCTCATCTAAGTCAGAGCTCATGACCCTTAGAGAGAATTGGAGAATCCCCCATTTTCCTCTAACAAGACTGGCCCTCCCTTAGAGTTAGAGATAGAGCACCATCCTATAAAGTGGATCTCCCTTAACATGGCAAGGGAGGTGCCACCCCATGAAGTGGAATTCCCCCAACATGGACAAGGGGGCACCACCCTTCATAAATGCCCCAAAAATGGTCGATTTTCCAAGGAAAAGGTTTGTTTTTGGCCTTGAAATGATGAGTTTCTTCCTCCAATATGACTTAGGGGTCATGAAAAATGTCTTTCATGGTGTCAATGGGTTGCAACACTTAGAAAAATGAATGCAACACTAGGTAAGGTGCATATAACACTTGCGACACTTAACAATGTTCATATGTCACTTTGCGACACCTGCGACACTTAGGGTGTGAAACTCAAGTCTGACATTTTGGTGTGTAACAATAATAAAATGCCAATGTTGTCTCCTCTATTCCATGTGTACTTGCAATATTTTTGACGAAATGATCACTAGTAAAACACATGCAAATAGTTTGTATAAAGTTATCAATCATATTGTTGCATTAAAATACCTATGAATGCAAAGTGTTTGACAGAATCACATAAAGAGAACCAACACCATTGTACAACAAACATAATATACTAGCCTAGAAATCATTGGGGATATTACAAAAACCACCTTGTCCTCAAGAATTGAGATGGGGAAATTATTGAATAATGGTAGTTGATGTAACATCCCCACTATAATCCCCAGTTTAATTAATGCATGATATAGGTATGAAATGTGACGACGGCCAAGTGATGTATATGTGAATTGTATTTCTAAATTTTAATAAATAGAATGTGATGTCAGTTGCTAGGGAATATGGAAAGATATAAGGGTTGATTAATCCACAAGAGAGGGGAATGTCTAAGAGTGTTTAAGAGGGGTCCAAGGGGGAGATTATTTATGGGTATTAATTCAAACCCATTTTCCTGAATTTTATTATCATTGGAGACAACCCTCTATTTTGTTGTTGAGTGTTCCTAAAGCCAATTTAAACCCATGTAAGAGGGTGAGTGTAAAAGTCACATCCCATAATTAATGGGAGCATGCGGCTGAAGTAAAATCAACATTAGGTAGAGTGACTAGTCAAATTACTTTGGGAAAAGAGAGGAAATTCATATGGGGGAGAACAAGTTATTTGTACAATTATGTTTTTGCATGAAAAACAACCAGAGAGCAGGAAAGAAGAGTACTGGATATGGAGAAAGAAGGCAGGGAGAATCATGGATCATGTTGGAGAATATTTGGAGAATTTTGGAGCTGAAAAATGAAGAACCAGTTGTCAGGCATAAAGAGTGAACTCTTGTGTGAGTTGCACTTTAAAAACAAGTGATTGTTGTTGTTTTTACTGGTAGTTTTCCTAGAAGTTAGTTCCCTTTATTTCCTAGTAGAGATATTACTAGTCACCTGTGTCGGAGAGACCCTAATAAATGAATGAGACACCCGATGGACTGAGAGAAATGAAGGGGTACATTCCTTGGGTTGAACAAGTCAAGAGGAAGAGAATTGGTGGAAATTGGGACAATTGTAGGAGAATACTAGTGGGTTATTGGATATCTGAGTCGTGAGTGGACAATGAAATACACCCTTTTCTTTTGGATTCTTGGCCCCATATTGGGGGTGATTTGGTGTTGAGATCTAGAATAGAAAGTATACGGTTGGGTGGAACATCCTTCCCAAGCAACTAGTTGCACAAATGTTTTAAAAAGATAGTGTTTATCTATTTTCGAGTTATCTTATGAGTTTCATGGATATGCTTTTACCCTGTGTATGAGAATGATTTTATGTTCTATTGTAGATTATATATTAGTTGCATTATGTTCATTTATAATGTTATAGATTCATTTGATTATGGGTATCATAATCTAGTTTAAATCTGTGTATAATTCGTAGTTGGTAAGCTACAAAAATTTAATTAGCAAAAGAAACTTTGAATTCATGTGTATTTTATGCAAGTAATGTTTCCTTGATTAAGTTGGGGAACATTACAGATTGGTATTAGAGCCATAGGTTCAACATCAAGCTTTCATGGGCCAGACTCAACACATAGAAGATGAATTTGTAGAATTAAAGCTTAGAGGATGTCCACAAATTATTTTTCAAAGTTACTCCAGTGAAAGTGGTGATAAATTCATGAGGAAACTGAGCTTAGGGGTTAAAATCCTCAATTTTAACCTTTGTTTGAGAATTTTTGGTCCTGTAATTGGTCAAATTTTGGACATTACAAAGTAGCCAAGGTGAAATTGGGTGAAATTGGGCAAAAGCCCCACTTTCTACAATGAAATTCATTGAGAATTCGATGTGGGAGTGCCAAATTTTGGGTGCAGAGGTAGACTTGATGTGCACAAGGCTGGAATTTTCCATAGCAAGATTAATATCATAATTTCATGGTAGCCAAGTGGAAATTTTGAATTCATGCATTTTTGAAAATTTTGGAAAATTCATAATTTTGGGAAAATTTTGGGATTTTCAGTACATGACGTCAATAGTGACGTGGGAACCATGTGTAAAGTGATGTGGCAATTATGATGTCAACTTCCATTGTAGTCGGCCAATGGAAATCCATGGTGGCAAGGTCAGGATTCTCCAGTGCATGGTTGTGAGCCCAATAGCTAACATAGGTGCAACATGGACGAGGCGATATAGATCGATACAATAAGTGGTATCCCATGGGTAGTAGAGTGGTTTTGAGAAATTTCTTGGTGATGTGAAACCAATGAGAATGTGACACCTATCATGGGTGGTTTCTGGTATCACATCATGGTCGTTAACCTTGAACACTTCGACAATGTGATATCAACCACCAATCATTGATTTCTCCGAGCATCCTTCGTCATTAGATCTAGAGCATGCATGTTGTGCTCTAGAGGTAAAGGTGCGGAATGGGACCCACCCATCTTTGTGACTAATGAGGGAGTGTTAGGTGGAGGTATGGTAGTGGAGATGGGACCTACCCATCCCTGTGGGAAATAAAGAGGCTCTAGGTGGAAGGGTGGCAAACAAGGTATGAGTGGGGTGGTGAGTCGATACCATACATAGTATTACATCACTCACAAAGCAGTGTTCCAAAAGTCTTTAACAATGTTAAGCCAATGGGAGGATTCCAGTTGTAATTGGATGATAAGTGGTATTGTATCGTGAGGTTTCATTAACCTCCATTCAATTTCACCATGCGAAATGGATCCCTCGTCATTGATCTCCCCTAATCATCTACTTCGTCTGATTGAGGAATGCAACATGCGTCAGGGAAAAGGGTGTAGGATGGGACCCACCCATCCCTGCAACCAATGAAATGGTTCTAGGTGGAGGTTTGATAGACAAGGTGGGATCTCGTCCCATCAGTGGTCATACAGGGTACCACGTGGGTATCTAGGTACAATGGGGCTCAAAATAAAATAAATTAAATAATAAAAGGAGAAGGAAAAGGGAAAAGAGAGAAGGAGGAAGGACAAGATTGAGGAGGCAAGGCCAAGATGGCCAAGAGGGTGACATGGAATCACCTTAGGGTGCCATGTGGACCCATAATTCCACATCAACAACCACGTCAAAAAATATGCTACATAGGCAAATTTGTCCTACAATTTCAAAAAAAAACATTCTTGAGCCAAAATTGGCCATAATCGAAGCATAACAACTCAGAAGAAGGTAAGATTTTATCGGTTTTTTCTGCATTATTGAGGGCTATAGAATTTCCAGAGATGGCCACTAGCCAATTATGATTTTATTTTCCATAAAATGAAAATAACCTATTTTTGAAGATCATGGTCAAGATCAGTGGTAGGAGCACAATTACTACTGAAGTCTTCTATAGTGTGTCAGAAAAGAAGACATGAAACTACTGTGCAAAGGGATTGGATGGATTTAAACGAGTTTGGAGTGGATATTGGGGAATTGTACCTAATGGAACATGGAACCCATATAAGGATATACGTGGCTACCAAAGCTCCCCATCTATTCCTGAGGTTCATGCCGGATAGACTCGTACTCCAAGAAATTGTGTATCAAACTGTCATTCATAGAGTTGGAGGAATGTTGCATTGGGAAAAGAAGGCCATCTGGCCCCCACTATCATTATGGGTTGGTTCATATTCATTTGGAAACATCAAATAGGCCTAGGATGAAGTAAACATGTTACTATCATATCGCTTCGGAGAAGAAATATTTTGTAGGCACAATCCCAAAAAGGTGTTCAAGGAGTATTGCATCCAAATCAAACACACCTAGGAGTATACTTCAACTACTTTGGAAGAGGAATAAGTGCATTGCGGGGAAAAAACTTATGATGAAGTCATTACCATGCGACAAGGAAAACCCACAAGAAGGATTGTCGATGAGGAAAAGGCCTGTGAAGAAGCACAAAAGAAAGAAGAAGAGGAGGCAGCATCAAGAACATATGTTGCAACTACATCGAAACGTTCCAAAACAACTGAAGAGGATGAACCAACAATAGAAAAGAAAATAAGGAAGAAGGAAAATATCCAAAAGAAGAAGGAAGACGTTGTTAAAAAGAAGAGAAATATCATAGAGGCTAAGGCAAAGGTAGAAGCTAAGGCAGCGATAGTAGTAGCAATAGTGATAGCAGAAGTAGAAGAGAATGCTTCAGCTGGGAATTCAACAAAGCACCAGTCAGAGGTGTGAGGTAATAAAAGAAGATACAAAAGTGACAATGGAATTGATGGAGAAACACTTTGTCCAGCCATGCAAAGTTCACATGATGATTCAAGCGTTCATGGCCACCCTCGCAAGGACATGAAGAGCCTCATAGATAACTCAGTCACACATGAAACTACTCTCAAGGAACTTCCATATCATAGGATCATATAACTCGATGAACAATATGAAGTATGGGTAGCCTACATCAAGGACAAAAGGACATGAACAAGACAAAATAGAAAATTTGAATTGCCATCAACTACACTGATGTCTATGTTATACTGTTGTCTCTCTTGCAATATCTCTGAATATTTATGTGTTATATCTCCACTCTCATTTCGTGCCGAAAATAATCCAGATCATACACTCTATTTTGTCTTTTTCCCAACTAACTTCATCTTTGTCCTCACCTTTACACATGTCAACAGTCAAGGAGGGGAGCTGAAAGGATTTTTGTAACGAAAAACCAAAGGAGAATCCATAAACAATTGGCCAATGAGATTTTTGAAGGACAATTACCAAAATCTATTGTTGCAGTTGAAGAAGAATTGGCTCCTGAAAGCAGCCAAGTGAAGGACATAGAGAAGCACTCAGATATAGTGCTCATTGATTTTGAAGGTGAACTGAAGATGTTGGAGGATTGGTTGATCCATCCAAAGACTGGTGAAATATATTGCATAGAGGTTCCAGATTTAATTCAAACTGATTTGGAGGAGCAGGTCATTATGACAAACAACAGTGGCATGCATGTAGAGGAAATGCAACAACATATAGTAGACAACAACAATAACAAATATCAACAATGGAGAAGTAGCATGCACTAGCTAGAAGACAGGCTGGACGTGGAGATTGAGGAGATAAGAATATTGATGATGCAAGTGTCCAAGAAGAGGCAGACATAATTAAGGATGGAAGTCAACAACAGAGTGAAAGTGATTGTACAAGATCACATAAGCCAAGCAATTGGAGTATTGCAACATAAAATGTGGGATCCAAGAGGGATGAAGAGATGAAGACACATGAACAAGAGGTCATGAAACTTTTCAACCATGGGATTCTGATGCAGGAGCATCCTACCTCTACCAAGTCATTATTTTTTCAAGACCTAGGGTGTCTACATTTTTCTAAGGGAGTTGGTTCCCTAATGAGTGATCATTGTTTTTTTCTATGTTTCTAGAAAATATCTAAATGATTTAATGAGTTGACTTGTGTGAGCTTGATTTTGTTGTGATCAGATATTCTTCTTAGAAGATATCTCGAGGGTTTTGTGAGAGTGTGAGGATTACTTGGGGATTATGTGGATTTTGTGAATTCTAAAGTTAGAAGTGGATATGAGAGAATCCTTAGGAAACCGTTGAGAAATTAGTGGATTTGAACTTGAATTAGTTCAGGAAATCTGTTGTATAATATTGTAGCCTTGAAGGCATTAGGGAGGTTGGCCACGCAGAGGATAATTAGGCCAGATAAAGGAATATTTGGTCTCAGAAGGAATTCAGGCCAAATAGATGCAGATCAAGGTTTGTTTTATTTGAATGTACAAAAGTTCATTTTATTAATGAAAGACATATTATGTTATATGTTGTGCGTGAATATTCTTCATGTTTTATGAACGAATGATCTCTTGAACCTGGTGATTGTTAATTGATGTATGAAGAATCTATAGATCTATACATAACCCTAGTGTCAAATAACAGTCTAAGTTAAATTGACTGATTGTTGAGAGAAGTGACGAGCTAGTAAATTCTTGTCGATCGAATAAATGGATGAATTCCAGTTGCAGGATGAACTGGATAGAATCTTTGTATATGAGATTCCAATTTAAGAAGAATTGGGTAGAATTTAAAATGAATTCCAATTCAAATAGATCTTAGAGATTTGCAGAAGTCCTAGTGGAAATCGAGCTTAATTGAGGTGTGTTGTTAAATAAAAAAAAACAAGGGTTGAAGATTGGACTCGATATGGTGAATCGAGTTCTTTACATTGTAATTATGTTGGCTTCAATTCTAGAATGGTAATCTGCATGGAAAGGAAGGATATTTTCTATGTGAAGTTGTATTAGTACCTTGTGTTGAGAAAATTCATTGTTGAATTAATTTATGGTCAAGTATTGGCAAGACCCAACAAACAAAGGTGCATGCCCAACAATAGATTATGACCAAAGTGTGGTCAAATTGCTGATGAGAATTTCTTTATGTAATTGGCATATGAATTGTATTCTGGGTGGAGTTAGTGTCATGAATGGTTGATATGATAATATGTCTAGGTTTGCATCATATTGGTGATTACGCCTAGCTGAGAACAGGTTATGGTGTTGTTTTAATTTGTCACATGATTCATCATTAGTTGTGCTTCAGGTTGGGGCTTTGCGTAGCAGGATTGAAGAAGTCAATTTCAAGTTTGGAGGAATTGCAGTCAAACGCAGGGCCATAGGAATTGAGAATGATGACAATCTTTGAAATTTTGTTGATATCAGATTCAAGAGTGTTCTGAAGGAAGGTAAACTTGTAAGTACATGTTTAATTTGATGAAGTTATGGTTAAATAATTTTGAGTATGAAGATGGAAGGAAAGAAATCCTATTTATGAACTTTACAAGAGCAATGCATAAACATTCAATCTTCCTTTTGACTCAACGGGAAGTAAGTCATAGAATTCCTTCATATATTTGCAATTATGACTTGAGGGATCAAGATATGATCAGAGGTGTAACATAATCATGATGAATAGAAAATTTTGAACTAGGGATATACCATAGATTGAATATTCAAGAAGAGTTATTAAAGATCCCTTGAATAACTTGCAGATATGATCCTTGGATAGCCTTATGATGGGAATAATTTATTCTGATGAAGTGGGATCTGAAAAAAAATTCAACATAAATCATAGTGTATTTAAAGAGACAAAGGTCCTTGGGTTGTCCCTTTGAGGACTTATAGAGCAGCTATAGAGTTATTAAAGCTATGACTTATGAGCGGGCTTGGAAGGTCTGCATCAAAGTGGTATCAGAGCCTATAGTTCTCTTTGAAATTGGAAAAGGTAATTAGAGAAAATCATTTGCTCAGTTGATGGTTGCAAAGATAGGGTACATGAATCAAGAGAGGAAGTTAAAAAAAAAAATGCATTGCATCCAGTAGAGGATTTAAAGCAGAGATTATTGTAGTTGTAGCAGAGAAATTGAGGTAATGTGGGTCTACAATAGAAGATTGTAGGAGGCAGAGGATTGGAATGTTCAAAGAAGGTGTGTTAGTGCAGAGGCAATTGAACAAGCAAAAGTTGAATTGAATCAATTGAAGTGAACAGAGGACAACATGTACGGGGAAGTACATGAGAGGATTTCAGAGCCGTTGTGGCACAAAATTGTCCATTAAATGCAAGTAGTGGATAAACAAGATCATGAGGAGATATTGAAGATATTGATGATGTTTGTTTTTATGTTAACTTTGGTTTTGAGATTGTGTTTGCGGGTTGGAGAAAATAGGAGGTTTGATAGCAGCAATACATCTAGGTGAAGTTGTAACATAGAACCAATTGTGTTTTTGAGTGAGGAAGAGCATGTGAGAGCTCTTAGAGAAACAAGGTAGTGTGGCAAGGAATATGATGAATTCCAGTTGAAGTTGGATGAAGAGGACAAGTTGAGTGTTCTCAATAAAGAAAGTGGAAGTTGCAGAAGCCAAGAGGAGAAGAGGTTTCTCAAATGGTTCTTAGAGGAAGAACCATAGGTACCAAAAGGCCAAGCTTAAGGAGAAAATCTTGTTGAGGCATGAAAGGTAGGTATGGAGACTTGCAGAGAGGAGGCTTGAGTGCATTCCACAAGTGGACAAGGTGAAGTTCACATATGAGAGGAAACAATGGCTACTGATGGTCATTATAGAGGTTCAACAACAAGCCACAACATAAGAGGTAAGAAATATTCCAAGGAAGATGGCATGAGGATGATGAGTCAAGAGGAAATTGATAGAGAGTTGGATGAGTTAAGAATAAAACTCAATTACTTAATACAATTGCTACAAAGAAAGGTGAAAGAGAACCAGAGACAAGGATGGAATATGAAGAAGAAAGTCAAGTGGCCTATGAAGCTATTATTTGAGGATTTAATTGAGAAGAAGATGAAGGAAACATTAGAGGAATTGAAGCAAAGGATGAATGATTGGATGCAAAAGGAAAAACTCAGAGGAGCTGAGTTCAAACAAAGGCCATTGACGGAGGAAGAAGTTCACTATTGTGAACCAAAGCAGGGAGACATCCATGGAGAAGAGGATGAGGAAGAAGAGAGACTTACTACAATTCTCATGAACTACTTGGAGAGATCATATCAACATGAGGATGTACTGATAGAGGCATCAGATGAGGCTATAGAGCCTTATGCTTTTGAAACTGACAATTTGTGTATAGTTGCAGGTTACAAGAATGATGGAGTTGGAAAGTCATTTAGAATTGTCACGAGGATTGAAAAAGATGAAAGAATACTGCTTGGAGGCAGAAAGGAAGAACATAATCCAAATTATGTTATGAATAAGGATGAGACAAGACTGTCTCATAAGGAAAACCAAAGGAGAATCCATACACAATTGGCCAATGAGATTGTTGAAGGACAATTTCCAAAATCTATTGTTGCAGTTGAATAAGAATTGGCTCCTGAAAGCAACCAA
The DNA here is from genome assembly GCA_009831015.1 of Picea engelmannii. Taxonomy (NCBI): domain Eukaryota; kingdom Viridiplantae; phylum Streptophyta; class Pinopsida; order Pinales; family Pinaceae; genus Picea; species Picea engelmannii. The sequence continues at coordinate 396,305 of ML795489.1, read as the reverse complement.
GTGAAGGACATAGAGAATCACTTAGATATAGTGCTCACTGATTTTGAGGGTGAAGTGAATATGATGGAGGATTGGTTGATCCATCCAAAGACTGATGAAATAGAATGCATAGACGTTGCATATATAATTCAAACTAATTTGGAGTAGTAGGTCATTATGTCAAACAACAGTGGCATGCATGCAGAGGAAATGCAACAACACCTAGTAGACATCAACAACAACAAATATCAACAATGGATAAGTAGCATGCACTAGCCAAAACACAGATTGGACATGGAGATTGAGGAGATAAGAATAATGATGATGCAAGTGTCCAAGAAGAGGCAGACATAAGTAAGGATGATAGTAAGTAGCAGAGTGAAAGTGATTGTACAAGATTTCATCAGCCAAGCAAATGGAGTATTGCAACATAAAATGTGGGATCCAGGAGGAATGAAGAGATGAAGAGACATGACCAAGAGGTCATGAAACTTTTCAACCATGGGATTCTGATGTAGGAGAATCCTACCTCCACCAAGTCATTATTTTTTCAAGACCTAGGGTGTCTTCATTTTTCTAAGGGAGTTGGTTCCCTAATGAGTAATCATTGTATTTTTATATGTTTCTAGAAAATATCTAAATAATTTAATGAGTTGACTTATGTGAGCTTGATTTTGTTGTGATCGGATCTTCTTCTTAGAAGATATATTGAGAGTTTTGTGAGAGTGTGAGGATTACTTGGGGATTATGTGGATTTTGTGCATTCTAAAGTTAGAAGTGGATGAGAGGATTGTGGATATGAGAGGATCCTTAGGAAACCGTTGAGAAATTAGTGGATCTAAACTCGAATTAGTTCAGTCAGTATGTTGTATAATATTGTAGCCTTGAAGGCATTAGGGAGCTTGTCCATGTAGAGGATAATCAGGCTAGATAAAGGAGTATTTGGTCTAAGAAGGAATTCATGCCAAATAGATGTAGATCAAGGTTTGTTTTATTAAAATGTAAAGAAGTTCATTTTATTAATGAAAGACATACTATGTTATATGTTGTGCATGAAGATTCTTCATGTTTTATGAACGAATGATCTCTTGAACCTGGTGATTGTTAATTGATGTATGAAGAACAAATAGATTTGTACATAACCCTAGTGTCAAATAACTGTCTAAGTTAAATTGGCTGATTGTTTATACAAGTGACGAGCTAGTAAATTCTTGTTGAATGAATAACTGGATGAATTTTAGTTGCAGGGTGAACTGGGTGAAATCTCTATATATGAAATTCCAGTTTAAGAAGAATTGGGTAGAATTTAAAATAAATTCCAATTCAGAGAAGTCTTCGAGATTTGCAGAAGTCCTGGTGGAAATCGAGCTTAATTGAGTTGTGTTGTTAAAGAAAAAAAAAACAAGGGTTGAAGATTGGACTTGATATCTCGAATCAAGTTCTTTACATTGTAATTATGTTGTCTTGAATTCTGGAATGGTAATCTGCGTGGAAAGGAAGGAGATTTTCTATGTTAAATCGTATTAGTACCTTGTGTTGAGAAAATTCATTGTTGAATTAATTTATGGTCAAGTCTTGCCAAGACCCAACGAACAAAGATGTATGCCCAACAATAGATTATGACCAAAGTGTGATCAAATCGTTGATGAGAATCGCTTTATGTAATTGGCATATGAATTGTATTCTATGTGGAGGTAGTGTCATGAATGGTTGATATGATAATATGTCCAGCTTTGGATCATATCAGTGATTATGCCTAGATGAGAACATGTTATGGTTTTTTTTTTATTTGGCACATGATTCATCATTAGTTGTGCTTCAAGTTGGGGCTTTGCATAGCAGGATTGAATAAGTCAACTTCAAGTTTGGAGGAATTGCAGTCAAATGCAAGGCCAGAGGAATTGAGAATGATGACAAGCTTTGAAATTTTGTTGATCTCAGATTTGAGAGCATTCTTACAGAAGGTAAACATGTAAATACATGTTTAATTTGATGAAGTTATGGTTAAATAATTTTGAGTATAAAGATGGAAGGACACAAAGCCTATTTAGGAAATTGACAAGAGTAGTGCATAGACATTGAATCTTCCTTTTGACTCAAAAAAAATGTTATCAACTTCTTCATGTTGGATATAAAATGTAAGTCATAGAAGTTCTTCATATACTTGAAGTTATGACTTGAGGGATCGAGATATGATCAGAGGCGCAACAGAATCATGATGAATAGAAAATTGTGAACCAGGCATATACCAGAGATTGAATATTAAAGAAGAGCTATTAAAGAGACCTTGAATAACTTACAGGTATGATCCTTGGATAGCCTTATGATTGGCATAATTTATTCCGATGAAGTGGGATCTGAAAAACAATCAATATAAATCATAGTTTATTTGAAGAGACAGAGGTCCTTGGGCAGTCCCTTTGAGGACTTATAGAGGAGCTACAAAGTTATTAAAGATGTGACTTATGAGTAGGTCGGGAAGGTCTGCATCACTTTCACTGAGTGTGGCAATCATAATTTCTTTCCATCTCACCCACAACCTCAACCAAGACTAGTATGGTTGTTGCAAAAATGGTTACAATGATTCTAGAAGATATTCACACATTTGGTTGGAATATATTTGTGGATCTATCCATCATGTGATCTCTTTAATTCCTTGCATGCAATACAAAATAGGTTGGTGCACATAGTAAATCCTTGGCTGGCTAACATGGAACATCTCCTTGGGTGGGTGCGCAATGGTAAATTATGGCATGTGCACAACATCTTCAAAACCTTAGGTGACAATAATGGAAAAAGAGCATAGTGAGGGACCCATTGATGAAGGGGAGTTAATATTTGCAAGGTTGGAATATCAAGTAGACATAATCTCCAAGGGTATATGGCCTTATTCATGGATACTCTTAAAAACAATTGGCTCCTTTTTGGAGAAATTTGACCCTCATAAGAAACCATAAGGTCTTGAGGAGCCAAGGGAAGATAAATAATAACCAAAGTTTGAAAAAAGGAACTCTGATAATTAATATTCTCTACATATATTTCAGTGGAATAAAAGCTTTGGATCAATCCCTATGGAGTTGTGGGTAAGGTGAATCATGGGTTACAACTGTTAGAAGTGCATTTTATTATGAATAAAGTATGAGAGAAGTAGAAAATAGATTTTTCCAAATTCACGATAGAAGGTTATTCCTAGACTTGGCAGGAAATCTATACCGAATCCCTTACCCTAAGGGGCGAACTGCCATGGACTAAGTGGGAGGTATTCAAAGACCTCCTCAAATCCTTGTTTTACCCTAACGAGTATGAAGAAAACAAGAGGATTCTATGATAATACTAGAAATAGAGGCATGGATAGAGTGTACAAGATTACACTATAGAGTTTTGGAAGTAAACCATTTTGTTGGAGATAAATTCCGAGAGCCTGTACATGGTCATAAATACCTTGTTGGTTTGAGAAATAGTCAAATAAGAAGGCAAGTTATGTTATCCAAGCCTGAGACCATAAATGAGGGCTATGTGTAAGTCTTGTACATTGAATCTGATAAGAAAAAGACACAACCAAGTGGTTCTAAGTAACTATATTAACATTGGAGCTTCAAATAAGGGAAAAAAGAAGAAAGAGAAGGGGGAAAACAAGAACAATGTCACTACTGCAAATGTTTGCAAGGACCCTAACAACCAGTATAACCATTGAAAAATTGATGATCACAATAGAGAAAAATCTAATATCTTTCATCTCATGTTGAATCTCAATAATCACAAGAAGGATTCTAGGAAGAAGAATCTTCTAGATTTTACGTGTAACATTCCCCAGTCCAACTAAGGAACATTACGTGCAGAAAAACACATTAAAATTAAAATTTTCTGCTAATAATTTTCTATAGCTTATCAACTACAGATCACACATATATTTAACCATTTGACTGATACCACAATTCTAAATGCATCTAACAACATATATTAAAAATGAGAATGCATCTAGTAAGCAAACAACAAACACACAACATTTGTATAAACCATTTGCATGGAAGAATAAACATAATAACATAATAGAGAACTTATTTGTTAATAATTAACCCACTGGTTGTGTACAAAGGATGAACCTACCAGTCATAAGCACTGCTATTTATTTCTCTCAATAGCAGGTCAGCCCCTAGCTGAGGCTATGATTCCACAAGGAGATCCGACCCTCTTGGTTGTCCACTCTCCACACACAACACCCTCAAACACAGATTCTACTACCACAATAGTTCTAATCCTCCATCTCTCTTCCCCACAATCTGCAAAACCCAAGGAATGTACCCCCTTCACTTCTCACAATCCCTCAGGATATACCATTCATTTACTAGGGCTTCTAGTGCTCTCGGTTGGCCAAGAATCTCTCAGTTGGGGACTTCAGGAAATCTCAGTTGCTTCAGGAGCACTCAAAGCAGCCTTCATAAGGCTCCTGAACCATTTCCTCCACAAGGAATTCCCTACAGGATTACAACCCATTTTAACAGGCACACATGCCTCTTTCTTAGCATAAAACACAACCAAACCATGGTTGCCTTCAAGCACAACATGGTTGGTTCTCTTTCTAGTACTCAACTCCTTTCTTGCTATCCAAAATCTGCATGTAAAAACTTGTCTCTATGCATATGAATTTCCCTTTTTCGCCCTTGCTTTCTTGACTTTCACTCTTCCCAAAGATGATTATACTTCATCCCATGCTCTCAATAACTATGGGATGTGACTTCTCACACCCACCCTCTTACATGAGTTTAATAATTGGCTTTGGGAACACTCAACAACAAATAGAAGGTTATACAACATGATAATAATTTTAGGAATGTGGGTTGGATTAATATCCATGAATAATTCCCCCTTGGACCCCCTCTCTCTTGTGGAATCATAGCCCCCCCATCGTTTTCATCCCTCTCGTATTGCAACCAGTGATTATTATTTTTATTAATTATTTCAATGTACATAATATACAATTTTCCCCCGGCCACATTAATCAATATGAGCTCTTCGCCCCAAACACATTGGCTCACCAACCTAAATCACATTTATACAATTACATTATAATTTGTGGGGATTAAAATTGAGGATATTACATTAAGTTTTAAACCTTTTACAACAATTCAATGCACACATAGATTCTTAATAAAAACATAAAAGATATAATGGCACACACACACACACACATTACGCATAGATTTTACATTGGAAACCCAAGCCGAGAAAACCAACAACCTATTTAGAGCCTTATCTCTAATTCTCATTCATCATCCAACTTCATTGTTTACAATACAATATATAGGATCTCGTGGCATCCAAAACCCCTAATACATTGACCTATACTAGATTACAACCCTATTTCATTAACCATAATTATAAAACCATGGGATGAAACACCATGCGCCATAAAATTGCCAAAGGAGAAAACCATATGTTGAAAACTGCTAAAAATAGACACAAAAAACCACCATTTTTTTTTTCTGGGGACTTGTCCCCCTTGCAACCCCATGGACATAGATGTGGATGCAAGGAGGGAGATAGAAATAAATTCAAATGTGAAAGAGAAATTTTTTTGCACAACAGTGTCGAAGGAGGTGAACTTAAGTGGCCTCCATCACAAACAAAATAAGAAGATGCCAAAAATTTTCCGTATCGAGATTCAGATCAAGAGGAACAAGGTGGATGCTATATTCGATTTTAGTTCATTGGCCAATCTCATTGCAAAGGACCCAATAAGTAAGCTTGGTTTATAGATGAATGATCACCCTCATCCATACCATATGAAGTACTAGTTGTCCAAGATATTTTGCATGCATACAAATAAGTGTTCCAAGAGCCAAATGGTATGTCACCCAAGAGGGAAGTGGAAAATGAGATATAGTTACTACCATATTCTCCTTTAACAAATATAGAATGGTACAACACAATCCATATTGGAGTCAAAAGAAGTGAAGAAGTAATCACAAGAATTGTTGAAGCAAGGAATCATAAGACCAAGTATCTCATCATGTGATTCCTTGGTTATTTTAGTTTCAAAGAATTATGAGACTTGTTATCGCACAGTTTGTAGGAGAGGTTTAGATAGCTTGAGTCAGGGCTTGAAACCGGCGTAACAGGAGCTTCCCCACCCACTGTCACCTCGATGGGGAGCTCTTTCTATTTAGGAGGGCTAGTCCAAGGGAGACGTCCCTAGGCAATCTGGGTTAATGAAAGGCTAAAAGGTAAAGGACCAAGTCAAAGAAGTTCCCTTTCACAGATTGCTGCCCAAAGAGATAGTCAAAGAGAGAAATCCACTGATGATGCACCTGTTTGCGAGACAAAACAAAGAAAAACTAGAATATGCTTGCAATGGGTTAGCACTTCATGAAATCAATGACTATCTTTATCATATATATGAGCAAATGAATAGATATAATTATTGACGAAGTCAATGATTATCAAACAAAGGGAAGATCACTTCTTCAATAAGTACATCAAGAGATAAGAGCATTCAATGTTTGAATATCAATCCTTATATTATACCACAATGCAATAATTATCTCAAATCAGCTCATATGCAATATGTTGCTGCGTCATATATATATATATATATATATATATATATATATATATATATATATATATATATATATATATATATTNGATGACGTCAAGCTTAGAATTAGGTCAAAATTAAGACAAAGAGTAGACCGTTTTCATCAATAAGCTTGTAAGATGCAATTATTAACTCAATGCCTTATTAAGATAGGTGAAAAAGAGTCACAACGTTGCATGCATAAACAAGAGATCAAATCATATGACGTCACCTATATAATTTTTGTTGTCTGCGGGTTAGCTAGCCAAGGATGGACGTTTTGACAAATTCAACCAGCGAAAGAATGAAACAAATCCACGGCTATGAAGAGATAACAAGGCCGCACCTTTCTATCCAAGCAAAATTTAAATAAGGCCAAACGTTATCATCTTTAGGTTAGTCTTAAAACTAGCTAGGGTTAGTCGCTAGGTTATTTAGGGTTGCAATTTAGAAGTAGTTTGAAAGAATTTAAGGCATAGCAAGCTCAAGCAAGGGTTTCTAGACTAGTGCCTTGGGTTAATGGAGTCAACTTGAAGTGAGACTAATGGTTTAGGGAGGATTCAAACTCAAAGACAAGAGAGCTAGGGTTTGATGGTGTTGCTATAGCAAGGCCACCAACCCTAAACCCTAAGAAGAAAAGAA